>SMLS01029352.1:0-17090 GCA_004785975.1 Popillia japonica | reverse complement strand
GTCAATAGTTGACCTTCCTTGTCTAAAAGAGGCACTCCATCATTCTGTAACGCAATTACAGAAAATAAATGCTCAGGCAGAATCCTGTGTTGTTTCAAAGGAAGTGTATTTAAGTAGAAGGAAAATGAATTGGCAAAACTCATCTAGCACACCAACTTTTTTTTGTATGGAACTCGATAACGATATTTGGAACGGAAGCAATTCTGTACGAGATATGTGTCCACAGGAGACAGGAGATAGCGGATCTATTCCTTGTAGGAGTGCGGATCTCGCATGAGGAGGGCAACGTCATAAATATACTCATTCATCAAACCTGCTCAACACCCTTAGTAAATTCCTAGAGACATTAATCAATAATAGGCTACTGGTTGAACTTGAAGCAAAAGGCGGACTCCATCAATGTCAATTCGGCTTCTGCAAGAAGAAGTCCATCATTCAGGCTATAGAAACAGTCATAGAAGCGGCCGACGCATATGGCGTGCACTGTTGGCCATCGATATCAGAAATGCTCTCAATATTGCCTGCCATGGGCTCATAATCATCGAACTAACAAGGGAACCTTGCCAACTGTAAATCGCAGATTTTGATGAGATTTTATTAGTTAGTAGACTCCATCCAGTGATACTCAAGGACGCTTTCCGTTGCTGCGGAACTTCCACTTTAGGGGGCAATTTACCCTTGAAATTTGGAGCAAATGCGGTTTTTTCTGAATAACTCTTTAACAATAAGAGATAGAAAAGTTTCAATGGCGGACTTATACCATTTAGTCAGCCCTTTCGTTTGGTGTAGATATTTATATACAGGCTGTTCCAATAAATGGGAAATGACGTATTGTGTGCTTATTTTATCAAATTTCGGAAATCGGTTACAATCTATAGAAAGATAAAAGTTATACAGTGTGTCCACAAAAATATAAATTTTGAGTAACGTTCGCAGCGGAAGCAATAAAAGCATCAGAATTTGAAGATATGGATCGTCCTCGAGTTACTGAAATACCAGTTGAAGGCGAGCCTTCATCATCCTACGATTTAGAAGATACTGAAGAAGAGTATGAGGAGACATGCGCTTTGGAGGATGTGTAAGTATTACTCCAGATTACAAAAGAAAAGCTGTTAAGTTGTGTAAAAAGCATATTTAGGCAAATATCATCGGTTCAGCAGCTGTACAGATGAAAAAATACATAGCGAGGGGTGGAAGGAATAGGGATAAATGACTGGAAATTACAAAACACGTATTATGTAAATTTTCATCAACTAGGGATAACAACGCCATAGTACACGATATAGACCTGCAGCAGTGGGCGCTAGAAGCATATGCAATCATTCGGCTGAAAAATTTCAGAGCATCTAAAAGCTGGATTTTGCTATTTAAAAGAAACAAGAAACCTACCTCTAGAAAGATAATTAAATATGTTGGTCGATCTTATGGACAGGAGAAAGAGAAACTGGAAGTAATGGCTACAAACTTTGTCAATTCTGTAAAACCGTACATCTAACCATGTAGAGCAGAAAATGTCTGTAATGCAGACGAAAGTGGATTTAATTTGGATTGCATTCTGGCCGTACCTTAAGTTACGTTGGAAGCAAAGCTGTTTCATGCGCTGTGCATTCTGTATCAGCCACAAAACATAAGTTTTGCTTGCAAACATTGACCTTAATTTACATCAAGACAATACAATATATAACATATAACTATTAAACTGTACCTCAATTTACGACATACAATGCAGCCACATAACAGTATACAGAGTATCTCTTTAGAATAAGGAAGAATGCTAAAATTTATATTTTTGTGGACACTCTGTATAACCTTTAAAATTGTCTTTCTATAGATTGTGATCACAAAAAAGGCCATTGTAACCGATTTTACGCGTTTATTGGAACAGCCTGTATATAAATATCTATACGAAAGGAAACTGACTAAATGGTACACGTCCACCGCTGAAAACTTTTTTCTATCTCTTACCGTTTAAGTTATTCAGGAAAAAAAAACAAATTTGCTCCAAATTTCAAGGGCGAATGTCACTCCCTAAAGATGAGGTTCCGCAGCAACGAAAAGCGTCCTTCAGGTACGCTCCATGGAGTCTACTAATTGACAAAGTTTCATCAAAATCTGCGATTTACAGTTCATGAGGTTCCCTTGTAAGAAATATACGCGAGTCTAACCACTTGATCGGCTTCATATCTGATAATTTAACTGACAGGTAGATTTACATATATTGGACAAGACACAATAGTAAGAGCGAGTGCTGGCGTACTACAAGGATCAGGCCCCCTTTTACGGAATGTTCTGTATGATTGGGTGTTAGAGATGAATTTGAGATTGGGTGCCAAGTGTGTTGATTTCGCGGACGACATGGCTTTGTAGTCGTATGAGTGAGTTGGATGAGTTATTGAAGAGGAACGTTTGGACATCAAATGAGCAGAGTAACAACTAATGCGGAAATGGAAGTGTTCAGGCTACTTAATCAGGCTAGCAATAAAGGAGCTGTGTTGTGCAGTGCTATTTTTAATGGTCCTGTATGCAGTCCCTATATGGATGAAAGTTACTAATGTTACTGATATTGAAGAAGGAAAGAACCTCTACAGGTAGTATTAACCTCTAAAACAGGAAAATCAAGCTAAATATGGTGCTTCAACAATTGGTGGTCCAGAACCGGTATTATACATACTACTTTTATGACACTTTCCTTTTTCACTCGCGATACACTAACGATAATAATAAACACTAATTGCACAGAGCATCTATGCCGTCATAACTGATAAAACGTTCAAGGTATATATGTAGATCTAAATCATCAGATATACGAAACGACCTCGAAAAATTCACGTTCTAATCGTTATCAAAAGTTTTACTAAATTATTACTTATCACTATTGTATGTACCAACGCCAACGGTCAAATCCTATTGCTTCATTTTGGCTGCGCCACATCATCTCTAATCTGGTAGCTTAATCGATATCATAATGATTAGTAAGAAATTTTAGTATTTCTAGGTTAAAGCGATAAATTGCATATATTTTTCCCTGACCAAATTCTTTTCACGTAACCTAGGTAAAGGCTGCTTCTATTTAGACATCATTATTTTCTATTCGTTCTGCATGCTTGACTACTCTAAATATAATGCTACTCTATTATATGGCGGCTTCGAGAACATCGGCGCCTTCAATGCCTATTTTCTGTTAAAATCAAAGGTATTTTCTTACACCCTTAACCTTATATAATGCAAGTTGATGTTTGCTTGTTGTGTCTCGTTGCGTCTATTGTTCATTGCTCACGACATTACGAGTTCTTCTTCTATATTATAGTTGCAAGACAACCAATCAATTAATTCATGTCATTCTAGCCCTAATGCTTTTCCTCACTCGATCGATAAAGCACACGTTATACATTTTAATTTCCACCTAGATAGATAATTCAAGGATGGCCATTGTTCGAAGTTTTTTCTTATTTGAGTTGATTTCAGACTTCATCTGTGATGCTATTGAATACTTTTCAAAGAGTTTTCCTATATGATGACTTAAAAGTTAAACCATTTAAATTTAAAGCAGCTGCACAAACTTACGAACTGGGAATATTGAAATTGAAATTGCAAACTATTACACAACATAAACATAGGGTCAACTGCCCTATAAAAGAACAGGGCCAGTAAAAGAACGTTTTGTT
Source organism: Popillia japonica (assembly GCA_004785975.1). Taxonomy (NCBI): domain Eukaryota; kingdom Metazoa; phylum Arthropoda; class Insecta; order Coleoptera; family Scarabaeidae; genus Popillia; species Popillia japonica. The sequence continues at coordinate 13,425 of SMLS01029352.1, read as the reverse complement.
AATAAAATTATTACAGCAAATGACAAACATTGTGAAATGCTTTGTTTTTTGTTTTTAAAGGGAGAATGATATTTTAGCTTTGTTTTTCTTATAATTTTTTCTTCGAAAAGTTTAAATGTTCGCGAAATAAAAATATAAAAGTTCGACATGTTAGTGTGACTCGCTTATTTCGTGGTCGCTTATGAGAGACGCGTGCATCAAGCAGTGTAAGTCTTGTAAAAATACAGCAATTCAACAAAAAATCTAGTTGCTAAGCTATATATATCAAGTTTCTATTTAAATTTGTGATCATTTGAATAGAAAAATAATAGAAAATACGTAATATTTTTTACATAATCATGGTGTTCTCAAATAGGCACGGTTTTCTAACTTCAACCTCAAGAAAGAACACGTTTCTATAATCTGTGTGCGTTGAATTTTCTGATTGTTTAATTGATTTAATTATTTCATAAAATATATGTTTGTTAAGTAGAAATTGTCCATCACCTGCATTGAGTAAAGGTAAAAAAAAAGAACAAAATTTGCCATATGTAATGACAGGTTCTAAGGTTAGAAATCACCAAATTAAAAAAAGGAGATGAAAGAAAAGAAAGTGTTGGAAAAGCAAGATAAAATTTTGAAGAGGAAAATTAAAAAAGAAGAAACTGAAATTAAGAAAAAACTATTGAAAGAAGAAAGAGAAAATAAGAAACAAGAAAAAGCCAAAATTAAACAAGAAGAAATAAAATTGAAACAGGAAAAGATAGCACGAGACGTACTGAAAACAAGAATACTATTAAAAGCGCTCAATTGCGCAATTAACCTGCCTATAGATTTAGATTATAACGAGTAAATATATAATTTTCTAATATTAATTTAAGTATTTATCATTTTTTCATTAAAAATTGTTCCTTATTATATTATTTCTCATTCATTGGCTGTGTAAAAATATTGTTGTCATCGCTATAACCAAATAAGTGCAACTGTGAGTGCCGTTTATTTACTAGCCGCGTGTTGCTCATTTACTGGACATATCGTTCTTTTATTGGTAAATTTGCAACTTCATCACATTTCTTTAAATTATTAATTTTCTATGTATTTTTAAAGCATGATACTTTTTTCTTACGTTTCCTCAATTGTTTCCGAGCACACTAAAAAATGTTACAAGATGAAATAATAATTAGACTCAACATACGCGATTATAATATCTAGAGATTTCCTTAACCGTTCTGTTATTGGGCAGTTGACCCTACGTGTGTTTATATGATGATTGTTGACACTAAGCCACATTGCAATAATAATCTAATATGAAATTCATTAAATAAAACTAAAACAGATTTGCCTATAATAAATAATAATAATAGTAGAAAATTAATTTGAAAATAAATAGCGAAGTTACACTTTTTTAGATTATCAGTACAGCAAATTGCTGATATATTTAAAGACGATGAATTTTGGACAAATTGTGATGTCAACGATCGTGTGTAGTCTATTTACATTGAACCGCCAGACAACAGAGAAGTGAAGCCATAGATACCTGGCATCAAGTTTACTCTTTCTAATGCAGTTTTTCATACTGATTACAACTCTGAAAACTGTTTTGCTCGTCACGTCAGGTTTTCAAGATATAATAATAATAACAGTACCTTTATTGTAGTTTGTGCTACAGTAAAACCTGTGTTAACGGCCGCCTGTATAAAACGGCCACCTGTGATAACGGCCAGATTTGACATTGCAAAAATCTACAATACAAGTATTTCCATATATACAAACCTTGCAATAACGACCGCGTTTTCAAAGCGGGTACGGCCAGACGATCTCAATATTTTGTGGCATAAAAGCAATAAAATTTACCTCTCAATAACGGTCGTCGTCCGTATCGAAAATTTTAAAATTCATGTATTTGTTGTTCAGTCTAAAGAAGGTGACAGAATTTACTTGCAAGGGTTTATTGTTAGTTATAATGAAACACGATAGAATTATTTTACGACAGCAGCCGATTGTAGCAGTTTCCGAAAACGCCTGTTCATTCGATCAGTTTAAGTTTATCGTTGTGTTCGTGAAGTGTTTGAATATGTTGCTAAAAAGAAAACGTTCGTCACTGAAAGACAAAATTGATATTATCGAGGAGAGTGAAAAGTATAATTAAAGTTCGCGGAAATTAGTCGAAAAATTCGGTGTTGGAAAAACTCAAATTAACGATATCCTAAAAAACAAAAGTGATATTAAAAGGATGTATGAAGAAGGTATTAATTTGAATCAGAAAGGGAAATTCCCTAAAACGGGTGGAGTAGCAGTGGATCAACTTGTATATAAGTGGTTCTGCATAGCTAGAAATAAAAACATTCCCATATCTGAATGATTGATTAAACAAAAGGCGCTAGAGACAGCAAGAAATTTAAACATCGAGAATTTTGCTGCTTCAAATGGTTGGTTGGAATGTTTCTGTCGAAGGCGCAATATCACTTTTTAATCAATTTGTGGTGAGTCCGCTGATGTAAATTTGGAAGATGTAAAAGCAAGGAAATCTAAATTACCATTAATTTTAAAGGATTATTCCCCGAAGGATATATTTAATGTTGACGAAACAGGTCTGTATTATCGCCCCATGCCAAATAAAACTTTTGCATTCAAATACGATAAATACAATGGCAAAAAATTAGCAAAACATCGGTTAACTATTTTATTCTGCGTAAATATGGAAGGCGACAAAGAAAACCCTTTAGTTATTGGAAAAAGTAAAAATCCTCGGTGTTTTAGGGAAAATCATATCGACAAATTACCTTTAGAGTGGGTACATAGCAAAAAGGCTTGGATGACATCAGATCTTATGACAAAATGGTTGTATCAGTTTGACATGAAAATGAAAAAACAAAATCGAAAGGTGCTTCTATTTCTGGATAATGCAACTTCACATTCTAAAGTTTCGCTAGAAAACGTCAAATTGATTGTTTTGCCTCCAAACACTACGTCGTATTGTCAGCCGTTAGATCAAGGCATAATTCGCCATTTTAAGGTGATATACCGCAGTTTTTTGATCAAAATTATTATTAACGTTCGTTGAGAGTAATTGTGACTTTGAAGATTCGGAAAAGAGCATAAATCTAACAAGTGCGCTAATATGGATTGCAGCCGCATGGAAACAGGTTTCTCGATCTACCACTACAAACTGTTTTTCCAAAGCTGGATTCGTAGAAGTAGTTCAATCTAATGAAGATTTTTGCGAAGTTAAAAAATTTAATACAAACACAAATTGAAACATTTTTTGTCAAAAAATAAAAGCAATCTATGTAAACGTATACTTATACATATGTATATTACCAAGGTGTCTCTGTATTCTCTATTTTAAGTTTAAATAAAATCATTTAAAATAATGTCCAAATGAATTCTATTTCTAAAAGAAAAATAATAGCTATCATGTGAAAATATTTGCTTAGAATTTGGCGTGAGTAATATCCATCACCTGTCTTTTGCGGCCACCTTTGAATAACGGCCAACAATTTTGATTTTTTAGTGGCCGCTAGTCACAGGTTTTACTGTATAGATAGATGTTATAGATTACTTTTATTGCAGAATTTCATTAGCATCCAGTTCAAACCATCTTATTACAATCGACATCGGCGCTTTTTGTTGGACCCACCAAAATACTTTACTTTTCTTAGATATACATATATAAAAGCATGTGCAATAAAGTTGGATCTTTAAAATTAAAAAATCTAAAGAAAATGTACCAGGAAATTGCAACAATAGTGGAAGCGGAAACTGGTATACAAATCACAACTACTCATTACGAGAATAGATAGAGACATCTCGAGAGGATGTATAAAAAATACATTGACAACAACAGACAAACAAGCAGAGGCAGGCGAGATTTTCGAATATGCTAGTATAGTGGAAGAAATATTGGGTAATAAGCGCAATATAAATCCCATTTGTGTGTTGTCCACTGATACTGTAGGGGCAATATCCAAAAACAAAAATATCCAGTCAGGAAACTATAACTGTTAACAATGATGAACAACAAAGCACAAGTGAAACAACACAGAAAGTGACCACAAGAACAGATTCAGCAAAAAACTATCAAAATAAAAAGACAAGAGCACACATTTTAGCTGAAATTAGAAAGCATCGACAGAACTACTATGCTCAACGTCTACAACTAGAAGAAAAAAAAATTCAAGGAAAAGTAGCCAAACGTAAAATTTTAGAAGAGAGAAACAAATTGTTAAAAACATGTGTGTATAGAACAAAACATTAATGTAATGGAACAACTTCATGATTACCTGTAGAGTTGTAAACTTTTAGTGAATATTTATTGTTTTCTTTAGTTTTGTTATTATTTAATTTATATTTTATTTCAGAGTTTAAATTTAGTTTGTTTTTGTTGATACATGAAAGTATTAGAGATTTTAATTTTATAGAGTATGTTTACTTATTTATTATTCCTGTTTTTGAGAACGTTTTTTTTTATTTTTCCTAAATAAAGAGTTATTATATTACATTTTTTTGGACAAGAAATTTGCGAAAACGGATTTCAAAAAGTTCAAAAATTGTATTTCAAACGATTCTAGGTTTCTCCCAAATATACTGACATCCAGAAAAATTGCAACACCTAGAAGTTGTCGAACGATTTTATTGAAATTTTCAGGAAACGTCTATTTTCATGAAAGAAAGTGATGATTAAGATTTGAAAACAAAAGAACAAAAGCTTTAAAAGTTTTTTCAATAATGAGTTGCTCCGCCACGATTTGTAATGCATTCATCTAGACGGCTTGGCATGAAGTGCTCTATAGCTGCTTGTGGTATATCGTCCCAAGCTTCTTGAATCCGTTGCTGAAGATCGTGTAAATTATCAGGAGGGTGCGGTAAATTACCCAGTCGCCTACCAATCATATCCCACACATGTTCAATGGGTTGGCAATGTTAGATTCTTCCAAAAACCGTGTTGTAGCCCTTGCCGTATGAGGGCGCGCATTATCCTGCTCGAAAATGGGATTTTGCAGCCCCTGAAGATATGGAAGGCCAACTGGTTGTAGCACATTAGCAATGTAAACAGCTGCGTTAAGGTTGCCGTCAATAAAGACCAAGGGTGATCTGCTACCATAACATACTGCACCCCATATCACAACTCCTTGGGCGGTGTTGCGTTCCACAAAAAATGTTGGATTTTTACGTTCTCCACGCATCCGTCTGACTCTCCTACGACCATCGTGGGCCCACAAGCAAAATCGGGACTCGTCACTAAACACAATTTGATGCCATTCTTGCGCCCAATTAACCTTTTCGTTGCCCCACTCTAGTCTGCGTAGACGCTGAAGTGGTGTAAGAGGAAGACATAAAAATGGACGATATGAACGCAACCCATAAGATCTTATCCGGCGATAAACAGCTGACATTGACATTCTGAGTCCTGTACCTCTCATCCAATCATTTGCAATTGATCGAGTTGTTGAAAATCTATCTCTTGTGGCCAAAAGTCTTAAGCGACGTTCTTCGCGATCTGTAGTCCTTCGAGGACGTCCAGATCCACGGCGACGATGTTGAACCCCTTCCTCGGACCATTTGGACCAACGTCTCAATACCGATGAAACATTTCGGTTTACACGACGAGCAATTTCTGTTAGCGGAAGTCCGGCCCCTCTCATACCAATAATACGGCCACGTTAAAAATCACTTAATTGGACAAAATATTCATGTTGACGTACTCTCGGCATTGTTATCAAGTTCGGAATGAAATTGTGACGAAACAACAACAAATTGCAAACTTGACAGTTACTAAATGGTCTAATACTTCAAATTTATAGTTACTATGTGCTGTGGAAACAACAGGCAAAAAAACTACTTGCTAGATTTTATTCAAATTTTAATCATCAATTTGCTTAATGAAAATAGACGTTTCCTGAAAATTTCAATAAAATCGTTCGACAACTTCTAGGTGTTCCAATTTTTCTGGAAGTCAGTAGTTAATCTGACCCATGCTCAGTAAGAGTGTGTGTAAAGCTATGCTCATTAGTTGAGGGTTAATTCAAACAATCATGGTTAACAATTGGCCTGAAGAGGTGAAAACCAATAAAATGGACTGATAACCAGTTCCCCAAACGGCATCCTATCCTATTAAGAAGACACATTGATCGTACATAGGAGCACACATATCAATTTTCATTTTCTATAATAATTATACTGCCGTTAAGGCTGTAATTATAGCAAACTCTGACTTTAAAATTATTAATTAATCCACCTTGAAGTATACTTGCCACGCTAACGATGTTTTACAAAAGTTAACAAGCGCAAAACTAATATGTAATAAGCATATATTAATGACGAACAATTCTGAGAACATGGACAACTTCGCAGAATTTTTTAGCATCGAAAACACCAACATTGTTGTTTAATATAATCCACCTGTTATTCGAAGTAATGATCTCGCCTAGACTCTTTTCTAATTTTATCAATATTGCGCTTCGGTTCAATAATTGGTAACTGCGGTTACCAAGTTTTACAATCTACAATTTCCTCGATATAATTTTTCTAGAATTAATTAAATTCGTATGTATCATTAAAATAAGATTTGAAACACATATTTCCTAAAAATAATTCCGAATTTAGAAAGCAATGGTTATTCTCGCAAGTAATACTATAAGTGGTTACATATGTATGTATGTAGGTATTGAGTGATTTCAAAAGTGGACAATCAACTGTTTCAGTTATTTACAAACGCGGTAAATAAGTTTAAAATTAAATTGTGTCGGCCGACGCTCTATTCCGTAGTCAGCACGTGATCTCTGACAAATTCACATACATACATGCCAAAACAACCCAAAAATATCCTATCATAGGACTCGTTTTATAAGAGGAAAAACGCTCACGTGCAACATATTCATCGTTAAGTAAATGAGGTTGTTTCGTTTTCAAGTGTTTTTCTTGTCAAATGTAGACAGATAATTTGTTGTTTATCCTTAGTTACAACGCATACTGCCCTCATAATTTTTTTTTTCTTAATCGCCCATAAAAATAATATTTCAGTAGTCTAATAAACATAGGTACACCGGTTCTGGATCGCCAATTTGTGAACGACCATATTTAGCTTTACATATTTACCCTTTTTAGAGGACACAACTACTTCTATAGCTTGAAAATTTAACAAAAATTTCGCATGGCTAAATAATAATAGTGTCTAATCTAAAGTACCTGAATTGTCATTAGTGTTTAAAAGCTTAAGTTTTATAAACCATAAAATAGCAGTTCAAGATCTTTTGATCCCGAAATGCGCCTGGGTTTTTGTCGCTTTGATAATGGGCAAAGAGCAGATTTAAACTTTGGCAACACTATTTAGTTTACGGCGGCTGAAGCTTGTTTCACAAGAAGAGGGGTAACTAATTTCCATAACGAACACGTTTGTGCAGTTGAAAACCCGCATGCCATAAAGGATAAATCATTTTCAACACGAATTTAAACTTAATGTGTGGATTGGAATAATTGGCAATTTTATGGTTGGTCCTGTTATTGCTCCACAAATATTAACGGGAGGCATCTACTTGCGTAACGTATACTGAACGGTAAGCTATACCTTGTTTTTATTAAGAAGACCTAAATCCAAAATAGCCCGCCAAAATATAGGCTTACGATTGGTTTGTTGCGGGTCATGTTTACAGTGCCCAAATTTGCTAGATTTTAACGACGCCATATTGTAAACACAGCTGATTGAGTAAATATTTCGTTAAATATTTTTCTATTATCTGTTTGTGTTTCTACTACGATTAAACAAGAAAATCAGTTTTTTTTAAACTATTTGATGGTAAAAATGGATCCACAGCCTAGTACAAGTGGATCCAAGAAAACGTGCTACTTTGGGGCGTGGATATTTCTCTGTACAGGAAAAGCAAGTTTTACTGAATATGTACAAGAAAATTATTGGTAGTAATCCTACAATAAAGAAAACACAGATAACACTGCAAATTGCAAACATTTTAAATAACATACATAAATAGTTATAAATATGTATACATATTTATACATATTTAACAATAAAAATAGGTGTTTCGAAGTCATGTGTTTTCCGTATTCTCGGTGAATATAAAGCTAAAGGACTAATTTCACCACCATTAACGTGTTGGAAGAAAGGCGGTGCTACCTACATTTGTCGACACTATTAAATACATGATAAGAAGAATCATATATGGTCTTTTTACGATGGAGAACTTCCTACATTAAATAAAATCTTAAACAAAGTAAGAGAAGATCAAAATATACCTCCAAAGAGTCTTTCAACGTTCTATAAAAAAGTTTACTGCTCGAACGTGATGACATTGTTTTGTGGAGACGAAGATATTTATCTTTGATATCAAAATATAGAAATGAATAACGCCCAATCTATTATTTAGACGAAACATTGCCAAATGTAGGGCACAGCTGTGGGTAAACGTTAATGTTAGAACACGCAGATAGGTATTTATACATAGATGGTGTACTGGTCTGAAATGCCCTACTGGTAAAGGAAGACGCTTAATTATTTTACATATCGGTTCTAAAAACAGCTTTGTTGACGATGGGTTACTACTATTTTAAGGAAGAAAAACAGTCTATTACCACAATGAAATGGATGCAAATAGTTTTGAGGAGTGGTTCAATAATATTTTAAAGAAATTGCCGGACAATAGTGGTATTGTAATGGATAATAATTACTATAGCAGAAAAAAGACAAAAATACCAACAAGAAGGCAAAATGTGCAAGTTAGATGGCTTAATAGATGATGTGAAACCATTTATTATTTCGGTTGGAAATGATGACACCAGCGACAGTGATTTTAGTATCGACAGTGATAGTGCTTCTGTAGAATTATGTATTTAAAATATAATATCATTATTATAAAAATCTTCTTCGTATTGTAATTTATAATAGTATGTAACATTAATTTAAAATTTCTAGAGTACAAACTTTATGTAGATGTAAGATATTTGATGTAGTACAAATATAATGCAAATAATAAAATACATATTAACATTATTGTGCATTTATTTTTTTATAAATACAGGGTGTCCCATGACATGACTGCCAAAACCTAAGAATGTGTTGTTGAGGCAATTTCAAGTCAAAAATGTCTAATCGACATGTGACCAAAACTCTGTCGTAACTGCCCTACAAGCCATTGAAGTTTTATATAACCCCACTAATGCAAACATTAAGTGCCGGTGGTAATTTTTTTGTTATCAATAAGTCGGTGTAGTACTGAGTCATATTTATTATTTAATGTCACATAAAACGTCAAATAAGTTAATTTGGCCCGTCGTTGTCTTGTGTAAGATTAAAATACTCCTCAAAGTATGTTCACTTTTTCGAATGAAGAATACGCCGATATTCACTTTATTTATGGATTATGTAATGGAAGTGCACGAGCGGCAGTTCGTGAATATCGTCGACGATTTCCCACTCGTAAACTGCCTTGTAGAACTGTTTTTAGCAATGTCCATCGAAGTAAGAGAAACAGGTAAATTTCCTGCAGCTACTTCAGAACGTCCAATTCAACAGGAACTTCTTCAAGACGAAGCAATCCTTAATATGGTAGACGATCAGCCTTCTACTAGTGTCCGAAGAATAGCCAACACACTTAACGCAAGTCGCATGAGAGTATGGAGAACTCAACACAATTTCGGTTTGTACCCTTACCACGACTTAATTGTTCACGCTTTAAAACCTGCCGACTACGCATCAAGACTTGAATTTAGTCGCTGGTTAGTGAGAAATCGAAGGTTTTGTCGGAACATATTGTTTACTGATGAAGCCTCCTTCAACAGAAACGGCATCAACAACATCAGGAATTCACACTCTTGGGCATTAGAAAACCCACGGCAAGTAAGAGAATCTTATTTTCAAGATAGATTTTCGGTGAATGTTTGGTGTGGCGTTATAGACACTCGTCTCATCGGTTCGTTTATACTGGAAGAACGTCTCACCGCCATTCGTTATTTACGTTTTTTAGAACACGACCTTCCAGTTTTACTGGATGATGTTCCTCTTAATGTAAGACGACGAATGTGGATACAGCACGACGGCGCGCCTCCGCACTTTGGAAGACAAATAACCGATTTTCTTAATGAAAATTATACAAACAGGTGGATTGGAAGAGGTTCAGCAGTTGCATGGCCAGCAAGGTCACCAGACTTTAATCCACTTGATTACTTTGTATGGGGTAGGCTGAAAGATTTGGTTTATGCACAAAATGTTGAAACCAGGGAACAACTTGTTGCTAGAATTCTGGATGCTGCAGAAACTATTCGTGCTAATACTGAGACTATTAGCAGAGCTACCACTTCAATTCTAAGAAGAGCTAGACTATGTATACAACAATTAGGTGCGCATTTTGAGCAATTAAATCAATAAAACGACTTTTTTTTAACAATTATTATTTGTATTACCGTATAACTTCAAACGCTTGTAGATCAGTTACGACAGAGTTTTGGTCACATGTTGATTAGACATTTTTGACTTAAAATTGCCTCAATAACACATCCTTAGGTTTAGGCAGTCAAGTCATGGCACACCCTGTATGTTGTATATGTCAAATTTATTTGAATATCCAAGTGGAAATAACTTATTTGATTTATTTGATCATTTAAATTTACCGCCAAAATAGCTGTTAGTTTCATTTGCCTAATGTGAAGCGGATTTTATCATTTGGTCTTCTCAATGAAAAACAAGGTATAGCTTACAGTTACGCTATATTACTTAACTGCACTTATCCACAAAATTGGAAAAATTCAAAAACGGCTGGTTTAGATTAGCTCAAATCTTTAATGCGACGGCATGAAAAGCTATGTAACTCTCAGAAAACCTGAAAATACTAGTTTGGCGCGTGCTAAAAACTTTAAAAACACAAACAAATTTAAAGTAAACTCCAGAAAAAGAAAACCCAGCTAGAAGAAAAAGACTATACATATGTCAGTTAGATTTGTAATAAAAAAACGTTAAACATTTTGTGGCTTAATAATAATAATAATAATAGACAATTTATTATCCAACAGGCATAGCCCAATTACAAGATATTATTTTACAACATACAAAGTATACATATACATCATGTGTGTAGGGAAGAAAAGAAAAAAAAACAATAAACACCATTTGCAAGATACATTAGACAATAGCTACTACTAGATATGTAAGAAAAAAAAAATAAAATGACAATGAATTATAATAAATCATAATAAATCAGACCCAGTGAAATAGATTATCTTCAAGCCTATTACCAATCCAAGATAGTGTATAGATCGGCGCCCTTCTCATGACATGTGTCCTCGCAAATGGAACTAGGAAGGTGCTATCGTATCCCCAATTCAACTTCGGTACAAAGAAATTCAAGCGTTCAAGTAAGAAAGAGCAGTCGATATTGTTCTAAACTAATTTAGATAGACATTTCTTATACACGCCCCCCCCCCCCTCCCCCTCAGTTGTTAAGTTGTTAAATTTACAAGTTAACGTGGTACCCTTGATATGCTAAGACGAAATATAGGGTGAAGAAGAACGGGTATAGGTGAGTATACAACATTTTTCAACATTCAATTTAAGTTTGAATTTATCACACGAATCAGTTATTGAATTTAGAGCACACTGGAGTCGATTTACATCATCAAACGAGGGACTCTCATAGAAAATTTTAATGTCATCTGCATAAGCAAGTATTGGAAGGTCAATTTGGGAAAGCGGGTCATTGATAAAAAGAACGAACAACAAGGGACCAAGGTTCGATCCTTGAGGGACGTCAGAGGTAATATCAAAGCTATCCGAATTACAGTAGACTCTCGATAATCCGAATGCCGATGATCCGAACGTCCGCTAATCCGAACGATCACAAAACAAAAATAAAATTTTTATTTTAATTATTTTTTTTATTCAATTTCAATAAATTCATGTTCCAAGCCGAGACTTCGTAGTCCTTGAGAAAGAAACCATTTATGTACATACATACATACTATGTACTTATCTACATACAAACGTACATATTTATGATGAATACATACATAATAATCTTTTATTTACTGGAACAAAACAACAAAAATGCATAATTATCTTTGTTCAACAATTATGACCTCTGCCACCAGAATAGAAGTCAGAGTTACAAAACTCAAGGGGGTTACCCGTAATACGACATTAAATTGGGATTGTCAGTTTCTTGTTGATTCCTGTGTGTACAATTGTTAGTACAGAAACGAATCCGGGATCTGGCAGGGAAGAAAAAGGTTGCGACAACAGAAGAAGATTTCCGATTATTTTCGTGTTATTTAACACCTCCAATGATGAATACATCTCCAATGTATCCAATACAACTTGCATTTTTAGTTGTTTGGCAATATAGTTGATAATCCGAACCACCTTCGGTCCCAATTAGTTCGGATTACCGAGAGTCTACTGTATATCCATTATAAGTAACCTAGTACTTTCTTTCCCTCATGTAAGATCGGTGCAAACGCAGACCAGATGGAACAAAACCTATGAACTCGAACATATAGTACTTTCTCATAAAGCTTCGCAAAGTTATTATGCATGGTGGTACGGTAAGAGCAATCATTCTAATGGCATTGATTTCACGTCTTACAATGTATCTTAAATGGTTTAGCCCGGGCCAGTTCAAATGTTCAATTTTAGTTATTAAAATTTCATTAAGCAAATTGCGTCTTCATTACAAAAACTTAACGCCAACATACACAATTTAATGTACAGAAATAGTAGAAAATAAAATCCTCCCTAAAACAAAAACTCGACTAAGAGTGTAACAATCTCTCTTCAACACAACAAACACATACTATACACTATAAACAGTACTTCTAACAACGATAATTGTAAATTCTCTAATTATGTATCACCAGTCATACGTATAAATCGTTACGTAGTTCATTAAACTTTGCATCACGATATTGGTATAAGAATAAATTTTATAGGAGCTTAATTTATGTTGATCTTGTCATCTCGGAGACATTATCGAGGAACATTGTCTATACTTATCATTAGCTATAAACTGAAACATTTATTAATAAGATTTATGGTAGTTATATTGTTAATTGTAATTTATTATTTACGCGTAATATATATTGTTTTCTCGGACGGCTTTGACGTTTTGGTTACAGGTTAATACGAAATAAACGTATGCAAAAAATGATTATAGCGAATACACCTAAATAAAAAGTATTCGTATCCTATCGGGGTCTAGCCGGTTCTTTTTATTGTTCTTCATCTAAATAAGCTATACAGATAATTTTATATCCCCAACTCCTGTAGTAAGGTAGTAATGGGGGTGGCAATCCTCGATGTAAATTTTTCTTTTTCATTACCCGAAGATATCTTTATGAAATTTAAACTGCACTTCCCAGCCATAAACTAATTATAAACTAATTATAATATATATTTTTTTAGAATTTTTGTGGTAGGCACCTATTGGAAATTGTAAAAAAAAAAAA
>SMLS01029350.1:0-11881 GCA_004785975.1 Popillia japonica | reverse complement strand
TAATTTTAATTTGAAGTCATGTTTATTGAACATAATAATAGAACACACTCTGGACATGAATAAAATATAATTTAGAGTTAAGTGTCCCCTGAACATAATTCAAATTCTAAAGGAAAAACGAAGAGACTCATTAAACTTAAAGTAATAGTATCACAAAAACAATACACAATAATAATTAGGAATAATAAAGTTAGGTAAGCTTTAATTGCAAACTGCTCCTGCTACATCTTCCGGTTCTGAATTTTCGTCGATGGCAGTATCAACGATTTCTGGGATTTACTCTGTAATTCTCGCCATAATAATAATAATAATAATAATAATAATAATAATAATAAAGACCTTTATTGTCCAACAGCGAACCATTACTAGGACAAAAATTATAAACATAAAAGAACAAGTTAATATAAGAATAAATAGACAAGATAATTCAAAATAAGTTTGCAACCATAAGAGCTTAAACGTAAACATTAAGTATAAACTAAGTGCAAAAATTGTAAACATAAAGGAAAAAGAAGAAAAAAAAAATTAATATAAAATTAAATAGACAACGTAAGCAAAAATAAATTTGTAACCATAAGAACTTAAAAGTAAACATCAACCATAAACTAACTGCAAATATGTAAATCGTACACACATTTTCGTAACATGTTTATCAAATTTTCTTTCCTTTTTAACGGAAAACATCTGGTAATTGGACACATAATTGTAACCGGCGCTCGAACTAACGCATTTGTATGAGGCGTTGGAAGAAAGAAGGTATCTGTGGATCTAGCAGCAATACGAGGCACATTAAATTGCACTTTGGATAGCAGGTAAGGACAATCGATTTTATTACAAATTAATTTCTGCAAAAACATTGCGGCCTGATGCTCACGCCTGCTAGCTAACGGTCCGATACGTATCTCATCCATAATATTCCGCAAATCAGCACCCCTTGGTGGATAGATTCCAGATGACTTATATGAAATAAACCTTAAAAATCTACGCAGAACTCGTTCTAAGCTCTGAGCGTGCGTAATGTATATGGGATACCATATAATGCTGGCATAGTCCAGCTTAGACATAACAAACGTAAAGAATAACATCCTTATGAGAGTAAGATCAGTAAATTCTTTGGAAGTTCGTATTACAAAACCCAAGGCTCTTGATGCGGATTTACATAGATCCTCTATATGTGGGACAAAGCTGAGGGATGAATCAAATAGAACACCGAGGTCACATATTGTAGTTTTTGCCACCAAGGGAATGCCATGTAACGTGTAGGTATGCTCGTCCGTGATAGTTCTTCTAGTGTATGATACTTTAAAACATTTGGTAATGTTAAGTTTCAGCATGTTATCATCGCACCAAGTAGATATTTTATCAAGATTGCGTTGGAGTAGTGCAGCATCAGTAGGGTGTTTTATTGCAGTGTAAATTTTTAAATCATCCGCATACGCCAGTGCCGGGCAATCCAGTGAAGACAGTAAATCATCCATATATAATACGAAAAGGAGAGGGCCTAGATTCGATCCTTGGGGAACTCCAGATGATACTCTATACTCAGGTGAATAAAAACCATTATAATAGACATACGCAGACCTATTCAGTAGGTAACTTCCCATTAGTCTTACGAACGAGGATGAGAATCCAAAAGTAGTCAACTTTGATAGAAGAATCTTATGGCTGATGGTGTCGAAAGCATGAGATAGGTCCGTGTATATTACATCAACTTGTCTACGGTTGTCAAGATGTTCACATACATATTGAGTCACGATCGCTAGATTTGTAACTGTCGACCGACCATTAAGAAATCCATGTTGGACAGGAGACAGGTATACACGAATACCACTGTATATGCAATCGTAAAGTACTTGTTCATAAATTTTGGCGAAGTTCGATAATATAGAGATGGGTCTATAATTTTGAAGTTGATTTGCATTATTTTTCTTAAATACAGGTACCACCCTTGCTTTTTCCATTTCTCAGGAACAACGTTTAATCTTAAACTGAGATTTATTAATATTGATAACGGTTTTGCAAACGAGTGTCGGCAATTTCTAATGATAAAAGAAGGAATAAAATCATCACCAGCAGTGCTCTTACTGGATAAACGAGACATTATACTAAGCAAATAGTCCTCGGTTACTGTAGGCGGTTGGATCGTTGGATGATAAGTGAAGTGTGATGTCTGCGGTACAGCATCATCAGTTATATATGTCTCAGAAAACAATTGAGCAAAGGAATTAACTATATCTTGTGGATTATCTAAAACGCTATCATTATGATAAAGGATACCTGGAATCCTACTGCTACCCCTCTTTTGATCTATATACCTCCACAACATCTGTTCCTTTATTAAAGTTTCCTTTATTAAAGTACGAATAATGGTTAAGCAATAATCTTTCAATACTTTTTATCTTATCTGGTTTAAGTGGTACCTTTACATGCAGTTCTTTTGCCTTCAGCCTCTCTTACAAACTCCCTTAGCATGCCCCATGTCACTTCTATACAAGGTTTGACCTCTTATTGAAACAGTATCCTTGCTCTTTCGAAAAATAAAGGTTTAAATTGGAAGTGCCAGTAGGATGGACTTTTAAGGATTCTTTGAGTTTCTTTTGTTCAGTCAAAAACTTTAAAGTCCTGTCCCATCTTTAAAACTTTAGCCCGAGATTGTATGATGTTTATGTAGCCTTCTGGGTTTAATATTTCATTGTTTTCTCACAGCTTTTTCTATATTGCCGAACACTCTGTCGGGTGGTAGAAACGAATGACCTACCACAGGAAAAATAACTTCGCAATGCTTAATATGAGGTGAAGCAAAATAATACAGCCAGTTGCAAAGCATTCCCATATATGTGGAGTTCTTGTTCTGCCCACCGCACCCATCACAAAATAAACGAACTGTCGTTATGTTTTCAGAATATTCAACATTTGATAAAACGTGATAAACTCCAGAGGTAATCTCATTCGAACTTTTCGGTCTGTCCGCTTCTGTCCAAACAAAACTCCAAACATTGTTATCAGAGAGCTTTGATTTTGAATTTCCAACTACTACACTGAAATTATAGAAATTAATCTGCATAGAAAAATACGCTTGTTGATCTGGCAATTTAGGCAACGGCATATTCTTTTTACAGTCAAAAGAGAACTTGGCAGTGTGAGGTTCATCTTTTTCAACAGGTCATAGAAATTTTTAGCCTGGAGTTTATGCATCTTATGATTTGTTATTAATTCTGTTTTTGCAGTGAGATCGGTACAGTGCTTACGTTTTTCTTTAAACTGTAAGCATTTGGAACACTGATCTGTCTGGGGAGTCCTAAAACCCACATTAAAATGTCTATTAAAATAAATTCTGAAATAACAATGCTTCACTTTCAGACTGTTTTCGGCCTGCTGATTATACATATGTACATAAACCAAAACTTCTTCACATTTCGGTACATTTGAGAGATTCAAATTTCTTTATGCCTTCTTTTTTGTATCATTTCGATTTTTTACTCTATCTCCTCGAGTTTCTGTGGGCGGCAATCGAGTTTGTCCAAATTTATTTACTAATGGTATAACTCGGTCTTTTTTATACCTGATACACCCCAAAAGGCCTCTCGACAAACTGGAATTTTTAGTCCCTCTGTAGTTTTATTGTATATGCAATGGAGATGGCGTGGGCCTTAGATTTTGTTCGGTGATTAACCCTAGATCTCTTTCTCTTAGGTGGAGTTCCAGTGCAATATGTAAGAATGAATGTGTCTTGAGCGGCTTTGTCTTTCGTACGATAGAATAACTCGTGGAACTTTTTTCCAGTTATGTTTAGATGTGAAGTACAGTGATAAGGCTGGTATGGTTTTCCTTTATGGCCGCATCGAGGAAATATGGGCAAAGATTTAGGGGCATATTTTCAAATAATAAAATAGATTTATTGTAAGTTACATAGTTTCATAACCCTACTGCTATGCTTAGCTTTTGTTCGCTTCCAGTCTTCTGGGTTGCAATGTCTTTTTCTTGCTCGATCTTCCACTATTCTTGAACATCCCGTTTCCATCTTGTAGTATTTGAAAATTCACTTCACTTTTATTAAACAACCCTTTATCTAATAGCGACCACAATCGGCCATGACATCAACAAGATCACATGAGAATAATTCTTTATTTCTATTGGCTACTGTGGACGTGTCGGTCTTTGCAACTGAACCGAGTAGGCAAATGTCGCACGTTGCATCTTATCAGAGATTTCAATTTATGAAATTGCTATTCATTTGTTGGATTTTGCAGCTAAATATATAGTAAAATCTTATAGAAACATTGGACAAGTATAATGATTTCGTTCTTTTGTGACTTGTCGCGTTTTGCATATATTTCCCTCATTTCTAAACCTATGTATAGTTCGTTTCACCATATTTAAATACCTTGGCACGCTTTAATCTTTGTTGCTCCCATTGTACAATAAAACATTAAGCCCATTTGGTAAATACACTTATAACGTGTTGTCTTATATAATCTTAGGTGTCTAAGTACGTATAGAGATACATAAATTAAAACTTGCAATTGCTTATGTTTAACGTGTATACGCTAAATGGTGTAATGCTATTAATGCATATCTCAAATTGAATCAATTCCTCTCTTAACATCCTGCAGATAACAGTCTGCAGATTTATTAACACGATTAGGAAGAGATAGAGCTCAAACCTAAGCGGTCGTATGCAAGCAGATAAGATCATAATTTTAGAAATGCTCACCGATGCGTCTTTGTGTTGTGGAATTATGATTTAGTTCGGAAATGCAATACCACCTATCTACTATCATTCGTCTACCTATTTATCTTAACATTATGTGTAAGATGGTACGATCTCACATCGGTTTCGTCCTTTCATACAGTAAAGGTATGATCATCCTTAGATTTAGTACGATTTGTGCGTGCCGATAAAAGCCGGTTAGTAATTGGGATTTATCGGCTATATCCCGCACATACATATCTGTTCAATTAATCCCCCATAATGTGTACCCTTTCATAAACATTGCCGAATAACCTCTCTCTTTCTTTTACCTCTCTATCTTTCGGTCGTTATAAACAGACGTAATCCACCCCATTATCCGATTAGATTTACCTCACGTATCTTTGCTTTGGCCGCGGCGTGATTAACTCTCTGCTGTCTACTGCTTCCTATCACATACATCCTTTATTTGTAATTTATGGAGATGTCGCTTAAGGAAAGTTGAATCCTGTATTAACAATTAAAGAAGATCGCAATTTCTCGGTGAATTTTTAATTGAAGCTCCGAAACACATACGGTGGCTTTATGGAACGAATATTGAAAATAGAGTTAGCATAGTTCAGCACTAACTTTTCTGGAGACAAAATGAATTTTTAGTGCCAACTTTAATAATAAATTATACCAGCGCGTATCTCTTCTCTGCTTGGTGCATTCTGTAAAACTTTCACATAAACTGTTAATTGGCGACTCTCATTTGGCGACTAATTACTTTAGCAGCACATTACAAAATTTATTCTAAAGGAGTGGAATTTCAACCAATCAAATTTGGAGAAAGACACTAAAATTACTGTAAACTGGATAAGTTGATCTGATAAAAAAACGAAACGCTAAAAGTGCTTGCTGTGTAACGCGCAGTTTGTTCGACATTTTGTAACAACTTTTACTGGCAACCAATGTCTTAAGTTTTTTTTACTTTTCAAAGGCGTAAAACACTGGCACTTCTCGGTTATTTTTCAAATTTTCGGCCGTAAGTCCTTGGTAAAACTTTGTCAACATTTATGTATACAATAAGAAAAATCGTGACAATGGATGATCTTCCTTTGATATTATTCTCTACTCAACTACCGACTCAAGTGCAATTTTCACATAATTACTATATACCCCCACAACGTCGAAAGATGCCATGAAAAATAAGCACAAAGAATGCGATAGGCGATCATGGTCTGTTGTTGGAATCACCCTGTCACGAGAGTACAATGAAAATCAAGCATTGGCTTCAGATCACGTGATTTCGGTTTTTACCTAAAAACCTTATCAGCGAAGCTTGCCATGGATCTTGACAAGCTCTGATTTCACAGTACTTCTCTTTTGATATTTATATTCGCAACACCCTACGGAATAAGCTGTAGCAAACCACATGCCCTCTAGTGGCTAAAGGTCGGAAACAGTACATCCCAGTACTACTTACCTACTACTACCTAAAATAATAATTCACAATTTCTCAATGTTTTAATGTACTTGTTGCAAAAATCATAAGTGGTGCTGGTATTGTATTGTAAAAAGAAGGGTTATACAGGTTCCATAACTTCTCCTCACTGCAACCTACTAATCGAATATGAATACCCTATTTTTTGCCAGCCTAATGGTGTGCACTCGCAAAGTACATACATATGTGTTCGGCAGTGTCAGTTCTCAGTTCACAAAATCGACACGTGTCTTGATCAGTTTTGCCCAACTTTTTGAGGTGATAATTTAGAAGGCAATGACCAGAAAGCAGTCCCGAAGTGTCCGTAAGTCTGATTTTCTTAGATCATGAAATTTTTTATTACTATTTGGCGAGCAGTTGATAAATTTCTTTGTCTGTGTTTGTCCAAGTGTCTTCCTCCAGAGAGATGCCATTTATTTTGCTTCCGAGTATTTTTGAGTTTCTTCTGGTACTAGTGCTTTGATATATCAAAGAAGGGTTCGGGCCGAATGGAATCCATGTTCGCGGTTTGTCTTCCAAGTTTGTCCGCCATGTCATTTTCTTTGGCATTAGTGTGTTCTGAAATCCGCATCAGAGATAGCCTGTTTGTTTTGGTCAATTACCTACATCACGTTCATGCGACATTCCCAGACCAACTGAGACTAAAAGCTGTCAGTAGCTAGAGCTTCCACAGCGGCCTGGATATCGGTACGTACATATATAGATGTTTGCATCCAAAAGTGGTATTTATTCCGCGGATAATTAAGGTTTGGATTTTATTATCCTTTGCGCCCGAGAACTAATTGGAGTACATTGACCTGTTTTATTCTTCACTCACGGATCTTGTGTCTGTCGATTGGCAATGGAATATATGCCCTAATATTTGTAAATAATTTATGGTGTATACCTTCTGCAAGATGCTTCTAGTTTTAGGTTGGTCTTTGACTAGTTACAGTACGACATAAACAAATGTCATCCTGGCAGCTTGTTTTGTATCATAATATGTGTAGTCGGTGTACTATCTGTAATGCATAGGGACGTACAGCATTTTTCAATAACTTTTTAAAATCATAAAATCAATAAAAACCCGAGCGGAAGCAAAAAAAAATCTGGATTTTGTTGATTTTCGTTCGACAAACAGCTTGCATCCATTCTTCAGAATCACTTTCTATAATCGAATTTCACAGAATTTACGATCAAGTAACTATACTTATTGGTGCTTGACTATGAGATCTAGGCACATTCCAGCAACCATAGCCATCAATAAGGTAATAGTTAAAAACGTTAAACTAGCAAAACAGATTATCTATCTGTTTTGCTAGTTTTAGTTCTAGGTTATTTGTTTGTCTTTCGGTGAGATGTTCGTTGTATTCTTTGTTTGTCCCATTTCTTTGCACGAAATATTTCTTGACGCTGCCCAAATTGTGTTCGTTGAAAACGAGCCTCTATTTTTCAAACGATACTGGTTTACGGATACCAGCCGAGCAGAAATACGCACATATTCAATGCATATTTGTAATCTTAAGGTAGAATCCAAGCATCCAAGCACAACTACGGGAACTAACTTATTAATATGAACATGCATACTTCCGTTATCCCTCTTCCGGCTTTTTACACTGCAATCTCTAATAATACACAAACTGCATGCTAACTTATAGTTATACTCCTACTTTATAACAAACCTGAACTTAGTTACACTTATAGAGAATAGAGATATTGATACAACTTTTTAGATTTCTTATTTTAAATATATTTAAAGTAATTGCCATTAATGTGCACAGTATCTCCCTCTAGGTGTTCAACCAGCTGTCCTTAAGGAAGAAAACACTTAACGGCAATGTCAATCTCTGACTGGAACCTTTTCCCTCTTATCTTATCTTCTTCACCGCAGCAATATTTTCGGGGTTAACAGTAGTTAACACAGAGCCAGCTCCTTTGCTGTGTACCACCGACTTGCAACCTCGTTCAAATTCTTCATGAAATTCATTCATGAAATCATAGTAAATCATTACCCGAAAGTCCTTTCGTGATAATTCCATTTTATGGATAACAGAAGTTTATTCTATAGAATTCACATATTGCGAATTGTGTCAGCCAGCTACAGCTTTGGTATCAGAACTCTTTCTCATGATATTTCGAAGATTTAAACGTCTTTAACTCTTGCGAAATTGTTTAAAATTCGATCGGCATTCATGCTTGGTACCGTATACAATAAAATAGCTAAATCACACTTTTAAATCTTAGAAAAGTCAATGAATATTTGACTATCTGAGGAAATTGCTTTTGTCATCCGCAAAGAAGATTTGCTGCTCAAGCCAGACCCCAGTTATGCCCGCAAATATTCTACGCCGGTTAATAATGCTAGCATCCATTTCATTCTCGCTCTCCTAAAATTTTAATTAGTTTTTATGTACTGTCGTAATATACCTTCTATTACAAACCAAAGCTCTACATTACAGACAATAAATAATTGAGTGTAGGCTTTCACGACCGTAATCCATAGTAGAAATTGTTTTTCGGGTCTTGTCGCGTATTCTTTGTCTTCAGGTTTCGGTCATTGTGCTATCAGCTTCTTCAGAAGCTTTCTAAAGACTGTAGAAATAAAATACTATTATTAAATAAATTACAATAATAGCCCAACAATCTACGTACACACATAAAAATTTTACGGAGTTAAATTAAACGGGGTTGTAGCTTTTCTGAAAAAAGTTAAATTCTCACTAACAATCTGTTAAATTAACATTAAGAGGAAATATTACAACACTTTTCGGAAATGTTTCTAACTACACCCCATGTAGTTAGAAATTTCCAACTCCAAAAAATAGAAATTTAATATACTTTGACGGTGTTACTTGCTGTTTAACATAGGCACGGATAATATCAAAACCAAACGGAAAAAAATATGCTAACTTTCGGTGTTGACAAATAGTTTAGCAACAGAAGGGAGTTAACGCAACACCAAAATGTGAAACTTAATTCCTTAAAGTTGTTAAAAGTAATGTTTCAGTGGGGTCCGGTGGAATCGCTGCTAGCGCAAGCACGTTGTATTTGCCTACAGCAATCAGTATGGAAGTTACATACATGGGTGATGTACTAGATAATAAAAAATAAATTATTTGTGAGAGTGAAATACCAAAACTTAAAAAAGTGGATAAAGATAACAGTCGGAAGCCTATATATTAATACTATTAAGAAAACAGGTAAGTGTTCTCTACCTGTTATGGTATAAGGAAATTTGTTGCATATACGTATGCCTTTGTAATTCATAACGGCCATATTTCATTCGCTTAGTTTACACTATAAATATACATGCACCAACGGAAGAGAAGAAAGAGGAAGAAAAAGAAATGTTCTATGAAGAATTAGAAAGAGTAGTAAATATAATACCCAAAAATAATATTAAAATGGTGATAGGGGATGCAAATGCAAAAGTTGGGAAAGAAGACATATACCGGTGGGTAGTAGGAACTGAAAGCAAACACCAAGTTAGCAATGACAACGGCCTGAGATTGATAAGTTTTGCAGCGGAAATGAAAATGAAAATTATGAGCACCCATTTTGCGAGGAAGGATATATATAAAGGAACGTGGATAATACCAGGACGTAATGAAACTAATCAAATTGATCATGTGTTGATACAGGAACAATATGCGTACTTAATAAAAAACGTTAGAACATACCGAGGAGCTGACATCAACTCCGACCATTTCTTAGTAGGGGTGAAACTGCGGGAGATCAAAATAGACAGAAAGCAGAACAGAAAAAAGGTAGAAGCAAAATACAACATGGAGGATTTAAAAAATGAAACTATAGCAAGGAAATATAGACAAGAAATAATTCATAGAAACAGTAACATGGAAATTGGCGAAGGTAATGATATAGATAGCAAATGGGAAAAAATAGAAAACGCTATAAAAGTCGCTACAAGAAAACATTTATCAAAGCATGCAAGGCGAAGCGGGAAAGAATGGCTGGATCAAGAGTGTAGAAAAGAAATCGAGAAACGGAAAATTCTGAGACATAAATTACTACAATCTGGCAAAGAAGCGGATAAAATAAACTACCAAGAGCAAAGAAGAAAGACAAAGAAGTTATGCAGAGAGAAGAAAAGAGCAGCCACACACAACAAGATTAAGGCAATAGAAGGAAAATACAAAAACAAAGAAATCAGAAACTTTTATAGAGATGTTAAGGAAATGCGGAAAGGTTATCAAGCAAGAACAGTTCACTACAAAAACAAAGAAGGAAATTTAATCAGTAATGAGGAAGAAGTAGTGGAGAGATGGAAGGAATATTTTGACGAGTTATTGAATGAAGGAGCCGAAGGAATGGAAGAGGGTTCACAGCAGGACGAAATTGAAACATTAAAAGAAGAAATAGAACAGCCCACTAAGGAAGAAATATATAATATAATAGAAACGCTGAAAAACACAAAAGCCGGACAAAAGGACATAACGGAATAACAGCCGAGAATATTAAAGCGGGAGGGAAGCTATTAAAGGAAAAAATATACGAACTCATGAGAGATATCTATACACAAGAAGCTATGCCACAAGCCTGGAATAAAGCAACGATTGTGCCACTATATAAAAAAGGAGACAAATCTAACTGCCACAATTATAGAGGAATCGCCTTATTAGACGTTGCATATAAAGTACTATCCACATGGATAAAACAGAAAATAGAGGTAATAGCAGAAAAATTAATAGGAGAATACCAGGCCGGATTTCGAAAAGGTCGATCAACAACGGATCAGGTCTTTACCTTAAAACAAACATTGACAGCATGTTATGAATATGAAATACCAATACACCTACTATTTGTCGATTTCAAAAAAGCGTATGATTCGGTAAAACGAAAGGAGGTAATAACATCAATGCAAAAGATGAAGATCCCAGCAAAATTAATAAGACTGACAAAGATGACACTACAGAAAACAATGAATGTAGTCAAAGTAAACGGAAGAATATCAGACGCTTTTGAGGTGGGGACAGGTTTGAGACAAGGGGATCCATTGTCAGCCCTGTTATTCAATATAATCTTGGAAGACACAATAAGGGACAGTGGAATCAATAGGAATGGAACAATTTTCACAAAAAGTCACCAATGTCTAGCGTATGCAGACGATATAGTATTATTTAGTAGAGGGAAGAAGGAATTAATAGACGTAACAAGGAAACTAATAGTAGCGGCCAAAAAGAAAGGATTATACATAAATGAAGACAAAAGCAATTACATGCAACTAAGGGTTAACCATGGAAGAAGGGAAGAAGAGCTACAGGTGAAAATCAACGATGAGGAAGGCCTGATATTCAAAAAAGTGGACAGTAGCATGTACCTCGGAACGTTGATAGACGACAAATGCAACGAGGAAACTGAAATAGAGCTAAGAATGATGAGAAGTAACAGATGCGCTAGCGGATTACACAGCATTTTAAGATCAAAAGAAGTGTCAAAAAAAACCAAAATAAGGGTATATAAATCTGTTTTAAGACCTACCTTATTATACGGATCCGAAACATGGGTAATGAACAAAAGAACTCAAACGAAGATAGAAGCATGGGAAAGGAAAATACTACGTAGGATCTACGGGGGCAAAAGAACGGAAGAAGGATGGGAAAGGCGAACAAACGCGGAAGTATACGGACTATTTAGCGAACCGATAATTAGCGATGTTGCGCGATCAAGGCGACTGCAGTGGGCAGGACATCTGGAGAGAATGGAGA
>SMLS01029309.1:0-10325 GCA_004785975.1 Popillia japonica | reverse complement strand
TTCATTAGTTTAAATTGCAAAAATCACTTCAGGTAAGGTTATATAAAGGAATTACAAGGAAAAAATCATTTCAATAATCTGTAACCTACAGATATGGGCGCGGTAAGCATTGCACGAAAGAACAACGAAGACTTATTATTCGAATGAGACAAGAAGGCAAAACGTACAGATTTATTGCCAAAATGTTAAGAATATCGTGTAATATGGTTACAAATGCTATAAAATGGAAAGACAAGAGCGAAAAAGGGGACGACCACGAAAAACAACAACTCGTACAGACACCCAAATTGTAAGAGCAGTTAAAATAAATCCGTTTACAACTTCAACAGAAATTAAAAAGGAGCTGCACTTAAACATTCATGCTTCAACAATCAGACGACGATTAGTAGATGCTAAATTACCGTCAAGAAGCCCAAGAAAAGTACCGTTGCTTTCTAGGCGTAATGTGCAACGACGGTTACAATTCGCAAAAGAACACCTTACTTGGAATAGTAAGAAATGGTACAATATATTATGGAGCGATGAGACAAAAATCAACCTCTTTCGTTCGGATCGTATCCGTAGTTGTGTTCGACGACCAGCAGGCAAAGCGTACGATCCTCGATTCACTGTTAAAACAGTGAAGCACGGCGGTGGATGTATTATGGTTTGGGGGTGTTTCTCCGGGCTTGCCGGTACTGGCCCGTTATTTTGGATCAAGGACCGAATGACGCAAATCGAATACGTAAATATCCTTCAAACTGTAATGCTACCTTATGCACAAGAAGACATGCCCCTGCTCTGGACGTATCAGCAAGATAACGACCCCAAGCACACGTCCAGAGCAGCAAAGGCTTGGTTTTTGGAAAATAAAGTACTCGTTTTGCCTTGGCCTGCACAATCTCCTGACATCAACCCCATAGAAAATCTATGGAGTGAAGTTAAAAGACGACTTGCAACTGTGAAAGTGTCTAACAAAGAAGAACTTTGCTATGAAGTGCAGAGAGCTTGGAATTCCATTCCTTTAGAGACATGCCGTAAGTTAGTGGATTCTATGCCCCGTAGATGTTCAGCAGTTTTGGGAAATCGTGGGTTTACTACTAAATATTAATTACTTACACTATTAGCCTTTTATTTTGTAGATTAATTTACTTTCCAATAATAATAAGTGTTGTACCTATTTTTTTGCGCAGTTTGTTTTATAGATTTGTTATTTTTCAGTGAATATGAACTTAGTTACTATTTTATTTTAGTCACAAATATCTTGTAATAAACAAAAATTACTATATGCATTCGAAATTTCATGATTACAGCCATTAGAAGTTATTTTTTGTTTATTTTCCCAAAAAAAAAATTGCACCTATTGTTTTGCACACCAGTGTACGTTATGCAGTAATATCACTTCCTTGAAAACATGGATTTCAAACGTAACTCGCGCGGGGCAATGCGTCGTATCGCATACGCGGGTGAAATTGTAATTAAAATGACTCGCGTTTATTTACAAACAAAAATCTAACCCATAAAGTTGTTCCATTCTGTTGTTAGCAACGTTGCTACTGACATTGATGTTGTGTTGTGCACAGAATATTTCTTATCAAAAGCGATGATATTTTAATTTTTACCTATTTCTTTCATAGTTTTTTTAGTTGCTTTAGTTAATTGTTTTTAAAAAACATTTTTATCAGTAGTATTTTGTAGTGAATTTAGCAGGTTATTATAGCACTTATATACTTATTATACCAAACCAAGATGCCTAGTATAAAATGCTGTGTACCCAATTGTAATACGAGGTATCGTACGGATAGTAAAGATATCCTTTTTTTTCAATTACCTGCAGATGAGGCAATGTAAGTAAAAAAACAAAGTTTATTACAATTTAGCTTTGTTGTTTCTTGTGATGCATGTTTGTAAATATGTAATGTGAAAATGTTACAGTCACAATAAATGGATTGCACAAATTAGAGGGCAAGGTGTTCTACACCCAAAAGCAAAGGTGTGCGATAAACATTTTGATTTGCGGTATTTTAAGAATAGGTATGTACTGAAATAGAATCTAAAAAAACGCAATTCCAGCTTTATATATGCCAGGTAAGCAGCATTGTTACTATTTGTTACATTGAATAAACTTAATCATTCAAGTATTCACTTTGGAGATTTTTTATTGCATTGATAGATACTGTTAGCTAGTAAATTGTGAATAATCTAAATGTAACTTATCGAGTAACTATAGACTGCATGATTTATAATAAGAATATAAATATTTTGTGGCAGATCCTTCCATAACATCTGATCAAAACCCAACTGGAGCTATGGAAATAACGGTAGATGTTATGTAGCCATCTACAAGTAAAGATTCCCGCACAGGTAAGTTTAAGTTAATTTATGATTGGATAAGAATACACTCATAGAGCATTTCTTTTTTGATTGTTTACAGCTAATACATGCGTCCAAACTACCCAAATACTGTCTACTAACAGTCCACGAAAAGCTCGCTTGAAATCTGAAATTAAATCGCTACAGAAAAAAGTAACTCGTTTAGAAAATAAGGCAGATGCTGTGAGTAATGAACAATTGAGCATATCGGATGAACAATTTTTGAAATTTTGCGGGGCCCAATTCAACGAATCAACTGCAAATTTATTTAAAATTTTATTGCAATTGGTTAAGCGAGCTCCACAAGGGTATAGATACAGCAATGAATTCAAACAGTTTGCTTTAAATATATTTTTTCTCGGGCCTAAAGTACCTATATCGTTTTTTAGGCAAGACATTATGTCTTCCGGCAAAATCCACATTACGTAGAATAACAAATAAATGGGATATTGCTCCTGGAATTAGTAATTTTGCCTTTGCAGTTATTTCAATTAAAGTAGAAAGGATGAGTAGGAAGAAGATAAAGATTGTATATTATGTTTTGATGAAATGTCATTAAAAACATTTCCTTTTTACCACAGAACAAAGCATGAAATAATTGGGTTTCACGACACTACAAAAAAATCTTATATTCCTGCAAACAATGTACCTACTTGTGCTGGCAAGGGGAATTCACGACAACTGGAAGTAACCTGTAGGATACGTGTTTGTTTGTAATTCATATCCTGTAGAATATTTAAAGCATATAATTTTTAAGACAATAGGAAAATTATCAGAAATTGGATTAAATGTGCTTGCCGTAATTTCAGATCAAGGTACAAATTTTATTAAATTTGCAAGAAGTGTTGAGGTCTCAGAACAAACACGATACTTTGAAATAAAGAATAATTTTTTTTATCTTTTTGAAATACCACACTTATTAAAATCCACAAGAAATAATTTATCATAAATTTGTTTGAAAAGAAGGCATTACTAGTAAAAAAGTACTTATAGACTTTTATAATAAAGATACAACAATCATTTCGCTTAGCTCCATATCTTATAGATGCACATTTATACACCCATAATTTTCAAAAAATGAAGGTAAAGCTAGCTGCTCCAAATTTTAGTGCATCAGTTGCTCACATACACAGACTAATGAGTGGGCCGATGATTCTCATTTGGGATTAAAGAAACCTATATCGAAAGGTCAGCGTTTAATAATGGTTTACGCAGGTGGAAGAGAAGGTTTTATACCAAACGCGTTATTAATTTTTCCATCAGGTAAGGTAATTAGTCGCATACTATATACAATGTTAATATTAATTACATTTATGTCTGTAGGAACAAAATCTGATGACTATCACAACGATATAAACGAGGAGAATTTTACAATAATCCCTAATTTTCCACCTAGAAGTGTGTAAGTTGTAGATAATGCGTCACATCATAATGTCAAACTTGAAAAGGATGCTAATTCAAACACGAGAAAAAGTGATATGATACAATGGCTTGTGTGGCAGAATTGTACGAACTTATAAAAGAAGACAAAACAGCTAATCCAAAGTATAAATTAGATACCTTACTCTGGGAAAAGGGTCAAAATGTGTTGCGACTTCCTCCGTATCATCCGTAGTTGAACCCGATTGAGAAAATATGGGCAACTGTGAAAAAATGGGTTGCAGTACGAAATGTGACATTTAAAATGGCTGTTCTGGAAAATTTAGCTCGACAGAAATTTGCAACAATCTGTGCAGATGAATGGGCATCTATTTGTAACCATGTCGAGAAAATTGTAGACTATATGCAAAAAGAACATCTCATCGATGATATCATGGACACTATGGAATTTATAGTAAATACTGGGGAATCTGCAGATTAAGATATTTATGATGAAGAATCATCAGATGAATATGAATAAATTATAATAAAATATTTATCGTTTTATTAAATTCTTTACCCTTTTAAGAAATATATTCATGCTTTTGTATATATTTTTAAAAATAAATATTTACGGTGGTGTGCATGTCTTAATTATTTTGATCATCAATATAGCAATTATAAAAACAAACACTAAATTTTGTTTTGACCTGTAATAAGCCTTGACTATTGTTAGTTCTATTTCGTATACAAATAAAGTTTAACAAAGTTGTAGCATAATGTCAATGTGTAGATACGTAATACTTTTAATGTTGTCTACATTAAAGAAATACTAAAATGAATGAATTTTACTATTATTGTTTAAACACTACACACTAAAAATTGACTAAAGGAGTAGAGTAGATATATGCAATTAAGCAGTAAACATTGACAAATTTTTATTTTTATTGACTACTTCGTATATCGTCCCTCCCATGCCAAAACCATGAATGTACAAATTTGATCATTTTCACCTATATGTACAGCCACAGTCTCTTTTTTACAAACTATCCAATGTCAAAATAATGAATGTGCAGGACAGCTATTTACAGTGTTACACGGTGGAGTCGTTTCACGTATGTAATAATTCCATGCAGGGCACAATATCAAAACAATGAATGTGCCACATTCGAGGTTTTTCCGTTGTCGATAATAACTGTTCGTCCATTTGACGATCCCAATCGTGCTTAGTGTTTATTAGTGAGTTTGCTACGGTGTACGTATTCCTTATTTTTGTTTTGTAAATTAGCCGAAAATATAAAACTATTAGTGATATAATGGAGAGCAGAGGCAAAAGACTAGTAGCACTATGCAATATTATTTCATCACAAGTAGCAGGCAATTGCTGTGAAATAATGTAAATAATTATTATAACCTAACTTTTAGTTTCTGCAGGTAAAACCATTCAGGATACAATTCAGTCTGGCATAGATGCACCTATACCTGCATTTAACGAACCAATTCAACCAAGTCCAGGTTTGCAATTGTGTCTAGGATTTAGTCTACAATTTTTAGGTTGGGTTTTGTTCATGACTTTATAGGTTGTAGTTTTCAAAATAATGCCGCGTACAACGTATTAACACCGTCAGCTGTCTCTTCTACAGAAGAATATCAGCCTTCAGTAACCAACAATTCTGATGACAGTAATTCTAGTGAAACTGCGGTTAGTAACGAATTCAACAATATTAAGGATACTTATTATCCAGATAGTTTTTCCACTTGTTAGGTCAATGATACTGTGAATCCATTAACAAATGTTGAACGTAAAGTTTTGTAGTAATGGTAACTGCTTACTTAATATGTAGGTACATTAATTTTTAGAAACCGTCTACAAAAAAAGAAAAAATAGAAAAACTTGGAGGAAAAATATTAGCAAAGAAAAGAGATTGAAAGGAGAGGTATACGTTGGTTTTCGGAATATTAAGCATCCCTCTCGTCCCTTGTTGCCATCTCCGTGTATTGATAAACTGAAACACAAGTGTAACAGCACAGTAAATAAAACCAATAGAGTACAAATTTACACCGAATTTCGTAATCTCCCGACAATCCACGATCAGAGGCAGTTCGTGCTAAATCATGTTGAACAGAAACCTAAAAGGAGAACAACTAGGAATCTTGTAAACTCCCGAAAAACGTATAGTAATTATTATTATTTTACTGTGGAGGGTGACAGAAAAGCCGTGTGCCGTGAATTTTTCATGGCAACATTAAACATTACGGACGCTTTTATACGCAGTTCCCTAAAAAAGCGCACACCTACAGGAATATTGGAGAAAGATAAACGAGGTAAACATGTTCCTGCCTATAAGTTGGTTGCTGAGGATGACACTTTCATGCGCAATCATATTACCTCATTTCCTGCAATGGAATCTCACTATTGCAGGAAGAAGAGTACGAAAAAGTATTTGGATTACGCTAGTGGAATTAATAGTCATTTATTTCATCATATTGATGAATGTTTAAAAGAAGGAAACCCTCTAAATAGATTATGTGTCTTAATGTTTGATGAAATGGCAATCAAAGAGCATGTGTGGTACGATAAGGCAGCTAATGCTATAATTGGCTTTGAAGATTTGGGAAACCAAAAAAGGGAAACCAAAAAAGGGAAACCAAAATAGCAAATCATGCTTTAGTATTTGTGGCACAAGGTTGTCGTACAAACTGGAAACAATCTCTGGCATATTATTTTATCAGTGCACCAATAACAGCAGAGAAATTGCAAAGTGTATTTTACAGTGTATTAGATGCTATTGCTGCAGCAAATTTACAAGTTGTGGCAACAGTTTGTGATATGGATACTGCAAATGTAAAAATGTTTAACACTATTGGTTCCACAGTTCAAAAGCCCTATATTATTTACAATAATAGAAACATACTTAATATTTTTGATGTGTGTCATCTCTTAAAATGTACCAGAAGTTTATTGTTACGTTTTATTTTCTCTTTTTAATAGATATTTGAGCGCCTAATATTTGTCTTCCCGTTATACGCCTAGCTCTGTTGGTCAACGGGTATCGGTTCGCTTATTAGCGACTGCGCGTCTTATTCTCGGGGACATCTCCGATAGCCATCTTGTCTCCTCGCTTTTGATCTTGACCCGTCGGGAGAGCTGCAGCTGTATTGGGACCTCCGGAATCTCACCTTTGAACACGTGCTAAGATATTTTTGGTATTTTTGTGATTTATGGAATTTTTCTGAATATTTCAAGTCCTCTTGTGAGAGATATTAGTTTTCTGGTGAATCGCACGGTTATTTTGTGGTTTTGATGCCGATTAAATTGGATGTTTCCGGATTAGGGGTCTCATACAGGTAGGACATTTTCCTTGATTTATTTTGTATCATTTGTTAGGCGTATAACTTAGGCATTCCGTATTTTTCCCCCTATTAGCTGCTAGTTTTGGATCCTCAATCTGGAGGTGAACTTCCGTTCTTTTTTTTGTTTGGATTCTGCATCCCATACACGTGGATGACCACGAGGTGGAGGGCGATAACGCCATTTCGCATTTAATGATCGGACTCCGGCCAGTTGGCTGAACCACCGATCCCCCTTGGTGGCATCAAACACCTTCGACCATAGCTACGCAGGTATTCAGTGAATGTCTGGTTAACACAACACCTGACGTACAGGTTCTGCACAAGGTTTGAAGCACACATATATGAATTTATAATTAAATTTCAATTGCATGTACTTACATACGTAAACTTTAATAGTTTTTTTTTTCAAATTAATCTATCCTCTCTTCAAGAGGTTTTAAATGATGTATTCGGGTACATTTTATGAATTTATGATTAAGTTTTAATCGCATGTGACATTCATTTAACGAAAACTTAGGTAGTAAATTTTAAAAATTATGTAACCTCTCTTCAAGAGTTTTAAATGATGTATTCGGGTCGTAAAGGGGGGCTCGCTTAGTTTTACCCTGTGTTATTGATATTTTAAATCTATTGTATGATCTTTTGTAAGGCATAGAAACGTTTCGAAGCTAAGATTTAGTAAACTGTCACATAACATAGTTATCTAGTTGATATACAGGGTGTGTAAAATTTATATGCCTTTAACACGTTCGCTACCAGCCGGCTCATATATGAGCCTCAGCGATTCCTGTCAGAGACCAACGTCTCACATGTGGGCCAGGTGCTTCATCATACTTAATGGATGTATAAATTGTTTGGTCTGCAGATAGCGGCTTGAAATTTTGACACCGTCTGCGGATAGGTCCGACAAATATCTGAGTCGCTTGGTCTCGGATAAAAATTAAAAATGTAGTTTTGGTGGTTATGTTTATGTGACAACACGTGCGTTGGTTTGGCTCCATGATTTTTCATTATGTTAGTGGTTTTATTTCATAAAGCAATTATTATTTGACTGTAGGTCATGCCACACATCTTCACGAACAAAATTTCACGCTGAATAGGCATAAATACAGATCAAATAACGATTTTTCAAACATATAGGTTATGTTATTAGAACACCTGTTTTTTAGGTACTTATGATTACGTTCTTTGAAAGAATATCGTGTCTGTTGATCTGAGTCGCCTGCACTGAGCACCGTTGTTTGCTGCGATTAATCCTTCATATTTTATTGGTATTATCTGAATGTAAGCAAAGTAATATTCAAGATCTCATAAAAATTAAATTGTAGGTATTCTGCACGATGTCACGTTATCTGAAAGAAGATGAGCTACAAGCTGAGGCCGATGCAATTATGAACGAATCAAGTGGTGAGGAAACGCCTGAAGAACCGTTTCAAGACTCTGGCAGTAGTTATCATCTATCATCCGAATCGGACTCCAGCGATGAAAATGGTGTAGTGCGTGATGAAGAGCACGAATATTTGGATGTTAGCATTAGCAATGAAAACGATTTATACAATCCACCAGTCAACGAAAGGCTAGCCACGACCGAAGATGTTTCATGCTGGACAGAGGTCAACGAGGAACCAAAAATCTATGACTTTACGGGAATTGAAGGTATAAAAGTGAATATTCCGGCCGATACTCCCGCATTTAAGATATTTGGGCTTCTGTTCGATGACACTCTCATCGGGAAAATATGCGACTGGGCTAATCTTCGGGCAATGGAGATTGTGGGAAACGTGTTGCCAAAACATTCTACAATGAACAGGTGGAAGCCACTTTCTTCTGAAGAGTTCCGCCGTTTTATTGGACTTTGCATTCTAATGGGACAAATAAAAATGCCCAGCATCAAGTGCTACTGGAATACTCAGCCACTCTATGCCCATCCAGTATTCGGAAGAACAATGTCAAGAAACAGGTTTGAACAGATTTTGAGGTGTTTGTGTTTTTACAAGAGAGAAGATGAAAAAACATCCCGTTTGCACAAAATCGAACAGGTTGTGGAGCACGTTAGAGGAAACATACAGAAAGTGTATTATCCCGGCAAAGATATTAGCCTTGATGAAGCCCTATTACTTTGGCGTGGGCGATTAATATTCCGTCAGTATATTCCAAACAAGAGTGCAAAATATGGAATAAAGCTGTATGAACTTTGCACTCCTGATGGATATATACTTGACTGTTTAGTATACACCGGAAAAGGAACAGTTGACGGGGATGCAGGTCATGCCCACTCAGTAGTTACCAAACTATGCGAGCCATACCTTGATAAGGGTCACACGTTGTACATGGACAATTACTACAATAGTGTGAAGCTGGCAGAGTTTCTACATGAGCGTAAGACTCATGTGGTAGGAACTCTGAGAAATAATCGAAAAGGGAACCCTAAGAAAGTTATTTCGTGTAAACTGCGCAAAGGAGAAATGACGTTTCAGAGGAAGGGGAATGTCATGGTTTTAAAGTGGAAGGATAAACGGGAAGTCCTTCTTATATCGACCTTACATAAACTGGACGTTGAAGAAGCTGTCAATAAGCGAGGAAAAAAGAAGATGAAGCCAACCGTGGTGATAGACTATAACAAGAATATGTCTGGAGTTGACAGAAGTGACCAGATGTTATCCTATTACACCACTCCCAGGAAAACTGTCAGGTGGTACCTGAAGGTGTTTTTCCATTTTGTGGACATATGCCTATGGAACGCAACACACCTGTACAACCAATTAAATCGAAAGAAGCTGTCGTTCATTCAGATTAGAGAACTTATTGTAATTGAGTTCTTACAACAAGCCCAGGAAAATGTCAAAATTACTCCAGGAAAGCAGCATTATCCAAAAAAACAGGATAAACGGAAAAGATGCAGAGTATGCTCTGCAACCAAAAAGAGAACACAGACTTTCTTCGTTTGTGAGATTTGCAAGGATAAAGACGGGCATATGATTGGCCTTTGCGTCGACAATTGTTTCCAGGAGTACCATGAAGGCTCTAAAAACTAAGAAGTATCCTTTCCAGTGGTTTTCTTTGATTTTTGATTTTTTACGTGCTTTACTTTTCACCAAAGAATTTGAAATTTAGTTTGTACCTTGTTTTGTACTTTCTTTGAGTATTTGTGTGATTTGTTTTTCACCAAAGAATTTGACTGTTGTTGTTGTTTTTTGATATTTAGCATTGTTCTCTTGGTTTTTTGATGAAAATATATTTTGTACTTTGCATAGTGTTCT
>SMLS01029298.1:0-10126 GCA_004785975.1 Popillia japonica | reverse complement strand
TAGGTAATGTACCTGTAATATGAAAATAGTAATTAAGTGTAATAAAAGTTTCTACCTCTTGCACCGCTGAAAATGGCAATGAAGGCCCATTGTTTTGCTTCTCCTTATTAGAATATGGCAACAAGTTCAATGTTAATTGCCGAGATTGTGAATGCAAAGTTCTTCCGTGAGCTGACATAATGTCAATCAATGTCAATAATATTAATATTTGACATTCCGCAAACGGTAGAACAATGTTAATCAAATTACGTCTCTTAGTTGGCTACATGTTGTTGGTATAGAAATCTCATTTTTGTTGTATTTCTGCCTTTGTCTTGTACATTACTAAATAGACTGGAGTAATGAAACGTCGGTCTTACCGATATGTTACGGACGAATGACATACGTTTATATTGTTATCTTTATCTTTTAAAGTATTTTGACTAACAATTTTACAAATGTGTGTCGTTACTAGATACATCAAATTGTGACGCAGGGCTCAACTTTCGTGATTTCAACTATACATACAGAGTGAGCAATCGGATGTGACTACGAACGTCATACAGAAATTATTTTTTTGTTTTACTTTTACTGTGCTGCTTCTTTTTTATAATATTTATTGTTTACGTTTTGTCATCTGACATTTGAGCAAGTTTTCTAAATACAGCATCTATTGCTCAGTAACTGCCTTCTTAGAGGCTACAGAACAACACATCGCTTGCTTTAAGGTTAAGTTATAAAATATCTGACAGATCAGTAATGTGGGATATCTTATACTACCAACTTAACAATGTTGCCATCTTAATATTTTAGGTCTCTTGATGGTCACATCCGGTTGCTCATTCTGTACATACTGGGCTTTCATTCTTTGTTGACAGATTGGTACTAGTTCAACATAAATATCGCTAGTTAGAAATAGTCCGACAGTAGTTAATTATTTTAAAAAATTACTTTAATTGAAACGTAAGTAATTTCCGGGAATAATAAAAATAAATTTTGGTTGTATGTTTATTTAATTAAAACACTAGTATTTATTATCATTTTAATAGCATAAATTTTATTTACAATTTTGCCTCCACACAAACAGATTTTATGAGTAGCTAATGAACTAAAAGCTTTTTCACAAATAATACAGTTAAAACATCTATGTATCTTTTTCGATAATGCTTTGTGACATGTTCCAACTGAGAGACCTGTATGTTAGAACAGTTTTGCAACTGATTTATAAGGCTTATTTTCTACTCGCTACAGAATGTCTTCTACTTAACGGAGGATGTTAATTTGGTGGGCCTGCCAGTTAATTTTCTTCTATAAATACAATGTTTATCGTCAAAGCGATGTGTAATAATATATGTGCGATGTCGAAACGAATCATATTCAAATAAGCTTATTTTCTGGGAAGCGTTGTATGAATTGCTCAAGACAACTTGGAAGTGAATAATGCTAATGGCCTTCGCCATCTTGTGTAGCACTTCTATAATGTAGCATTAAAATGAATGCATTGTGTGCGCCGGTAGATGCCATTTTGGAGGTTATAACCTAAAATGAAATCATGTTCTTTATAAATACATTTAATGCTATTATTAATAGATAACTAACTTAACAAAAAGTTAAAATATATTCAGTAGCTCTTAAAAGAACTGACCATCAGACTTTTAAAACACGAAATAAATATAAAAGTAATGCAGACAAAATCTAACGTACCTTACTTATTATGCAGGATTGCCAATCTAAATGTATGCAACCAATATTGAAATAGGCCACGTGAGTTACTACCTTTCCTGCAGGCGTTGTACATACCTACTTGTTATGCAAAAAAAAAGATAGATAATAGTGTGAGCTCGTATGTTCGTTAGGTGCTCGCTTCTTGTTTGGCACCCGGATGCGTGCTGAGTGGGTGGCATAGTTCGAATGACACCACATACTCCTGTAGAGGCTGTATCAAATATTTGGAAGCGTTTTGACGTTTACAAGAGATTCGAGTATCTTAATCTTACGTGTATAACTCTTTTCCAGTTTGATTAATGCTGTTCAAGCCATAAAAATATTCATATTGCATAGTAGTCTTGGATTATCGGTCGTGCAGTTTGTGCAACGTCATAACTATATATACAATATTTTTGGACGATGCTTTCAAAATTTGTTGTTGTTGCGGGGATTTCGGGAGTAGCCTTGCTTTAGTTGTTATGATAATAGTACTGCCGTTGCTTGTGTGTCTAAAGGTGCCAAGGGAAAAGATGACAAGAAAGAATTCATCGCAAGAGGTTTTTTTGGCCATAATTCCACTTGATACTGGCGATTGGGACAGCTGCAGCAGGAGGAGGGTTGAGTTATAAAACCACATCTATATACATACATTCAAATTGTAAGAGATTCTTTTTTGTTTTTTTTTACCTCTTCAGGGTATCTATTAATTATTGTTTTTGATTTATGGTCCTTTTTATTCATTCTTGAAAAATTTCAATTCAAATGTTTTAGTTTTTGTATATAATAAATATGATTAAAATTTATATTGTTTGTTGATTTTATTGATGCGCAAGATAATGTCTTATGCAATATTTTATATAAAGTCAAGTAATATTAATAGGTTATATGGAAACATAAATAAACGTTATCTATACACTACTTACTGTCGCTTTTATTACACTACAAAAAGTATTACAAAAAGAAAACACAATGACATTTACATCCCAATTAAGCAATTTACAAGGATAAAATGTGACCTTATTTAAAAAATGTTAATACCTGCTATGACCTTGATTTCCCATACAATTACGACAACTACATGGCTTGTTCATATTGTGCTTTGGTGGGCTTGCTGATCTGTGCGACGATGTGTTGTAATAGTTGTGA
This sequence comes from Popillia japonica, assembly GCA_004785975.1. Taxonomy (NCBI): domain Eukaryota; kingdom Metazoa; phylum Arthropoda; class Insecta; order Coleoptera; family Scarabaeidae; genus Popillia; species Popillia japonica. The sequence goes on along the minus strand of SMLS01029298.1, from coordinate 7,294 downwards.
CAGGACTGATTTTTTGAATAATTATCATAATCACGGTACATCGGTGAGGGTGTCGGCGGTAATGGCGGATAGTTATTCTCGAAGTCATAACCGTCGTATACTTTCACCCATTCACCGCTTCTTGGATCCATTTGCCACTTTGCGCCTCCATTATTGCTGAATTCGTTCTGAAATTTGGGATATTTCTGTGTATTATCGGTCATGGATGGATCCATAAATCTAGCTACCTTTTCGACGTAACCCCTGTTCCGTGGAAATGGAGTGGCGGCGAATGCTGGTCTCTCAGATAAGCATTCGCTTCTGGATTGATAATTCCCCGGTCTATCGTAACAATATGAACCACTCGAACCATTGTTCTGAGGTCGATTGAACGGTGGCCGTTTGTTGCACGGGTATCTGTTTGATGATCCCACGTCCTCGTCGTCATCATATATTGGTTTGTCTAAACCTTTGTTTTGTCTGCTTAGCAGTTCGAATTGGCGCATGGTTTTGCGTACGCGTTCCTTGTTTCTCATAGATATTGTGTTCTCGATTTCATCGACCAATACGGGATATTCTTCAGTTTTTTGGTACGCCAAATTTAAACCCTGAGATTCTTCAGAATAAGAACTCAATTGATCATCCATGTGTCGTTTCGTTCTCATGCACTCGTAACATTTGCAGTTTCTGTAATGTTCTCGTTTGGGCATCCGTCTGCAACATGTATCGCAAGAACAATTTCTGTCGTGATTTTCGTGATGGTACTCGTCATCTTGCAGTAGTTCCTCATATGGATATTTCGATCCATAACGATTCTTTAACTGGTCTTGGTTTTGCGAGTAGCAATCATTTTTTGGGCCAGATCTGCTTGACATATAGTCGTTGTACATATACTCCCCATTATCATTGCTGGTCATCTCGTTTGGTTTTATTGGAACACGATTTTTACTTACTTCTGGAGATGAGTGTGTTGCTCGTTTTGGGTTATTATAGTTGTTTAATTTAAAATCGTTCTGTCTTATATTTTCAGCACTTTTAGCTAAATCATATGTGGTTCTCGGGCGTCTGTCTGGACAAAAGTTGGCGGTTTTATTTTGAGGACACGGGCAGCACGAGTTGTAATCCTGACGGCGCTTGCAATCTGGATTACGACACGGGCAAGACGAAGACTTTAAATTGTCTTCATAATTTTGATCTCTTTCAGGTGGTTCGCGTGAGTACCTCGTTGGATGTCTATCTAAGTAACTTTGTTTGCTCATTTGGGAACCCTTTGATTCATCCGATTGTGATTTCGTTCTATCACTTGCGTAAGATGATGGCAAACTACTCTTGTCGATTTCTGTATCAGATGATCCTGAAAGATTCAATATACTTTTTCCTTTGGTGTCTGTATCAGCTGCTGTATCATACGGATTTTCTGTTGTAAAATTGAAGTCGTACTTTGTTTCAGTGTCGTTTCCACTAATACCTTCCCCGCCTCTTCTTTCAAACGCTTCAACTCTCACAAAATCGTCATCCACACTTTTAGTGTAGTTCGTTTTTGATGACAATCTGCTTCTTACAGGAAACTGCAGTTCGGATATTTCGGAATCTGTGCTATCGTAATACCCAAACTTTTCTGCGATTATGTCAAATGATTCGTCAGAACCACAGTGCTTACTTTTCTTACTCGACGGGACCTCGTTTTTTCTGTTGTGCTTGGTGGAAGATCCGCCCATGAAAATGTTGCAGAACAAGTCGGTGAATAGTCCGCCTATTACGTTATGAGACCGGTACTGAGATTTTGCGTGGTGTTCGGATCGATGTAACTGGACATTTGATGTTGCTAGAATTTTACGCTGCTCCTGATCGGATTGTGGAATTTTCGAACTGGTTCCGTTACTTTCGCTTAAAAAAGATTTAGTTAGACTTGGCCTTGTTGAAGTACGGTCAAAAATATCCTAAAATCAATTATATACGAAAATTTAAACGTCAAAATTAGGCGGTGACTACACTTGTCAGTTGACTAATTTTGTATGAAAAAAGTGATCGGATTACAAAGCCTTATTGATAAACTTGACATTATGATTGCTGGGTGAATTTTTTGAATGCAAAAAATATGAATCTGAATATGTTTTATGAGTTCGTAGAATAAGATTGTGCAACAAAATAAATTGAATAATTTGCTTCACGCGGCTCAAACCTCCCAAAATACAGGAAGGTAACAGCTTAAGTGGGTATACAGGTGTAAGTGCGATACCGTAGAATAGCAGAGGTTGCTGTGAAATGTGTGTGGGGTTTGTAATGAAAAAATTGAAAAATATGTCACATATATTTGAGTACATCGTTTTTATTTTCAACAATTGCGGCGACAAAGAAGAGATTATCTATGTTATGGAGGAGTCTAGCTTTTAAGGAAGGGATGCTATCCAGAAAACTTTCGACTACCGTTTTGATTCTTTCGTTTGGTGTTTTTTATTTTTGGAGTTGTCTGTATTTGGTGTGCCAAAACTTGCGAAGTTTTTGGGATCAGAAAGTAGGAGATGAACGGATAGATGTCAGGTCTATACCATGATTCTCCTCGAGGGTTCTGCGTTGATGATCTGTACAAGGATAGAAACAACTTTGTGTCTCTTATGAGCAAGACAAACACTTGAACCAACGGTGCCAGATAATAAAAAGGGTGTCACAGATATTTCTGGTATGTAAAAAGAGAATCATACATAGCAGTTCTCGTTTGTAAACCATTACAGACCGAAATTGTTAGGAGAAGCAATTGAAAATAAGTTGACAGATAGTTTAAATAATAGTCAGAAGTGTGTCTGGAGAAGTCAGTCTCGACATCTTTTGATAAATTAGGGAGAAGGTTACTACTAGATTTACTGCATCCACAGAAGTGCAAGCAAGACCAATTATTCCGTGTGGATTGTATGAATCATCCTTTTTACTATTATTCTTCAAGTTTCATGTCAATGTCCAAAGAAATTTGATCTTGTGGTGTCACTGTATTTGACGACAATCATATAAATGTTTGTTTAGGTATTTATCAGATTTATTGGAAATGTTATGGTCGATGTGTCGATATAATTTTGAGCTGCTAGCATGATTCTAGTCTAGTCTTAAAACAGTTATCTAATATATTTAGAACCAGCAGAAAGTTTTGAACCGTGAGGGCCACCTGTACATATTTGCTTAGTGGAAGCAAGGATTTGAACATTAGAACGCTAGAATGTTTTTTGCGCCAACCAATTCATAATTCGGTGCCTACACAGTGGGTGCTTAGCAGCGTTCTTATAGTTCTTATGGTAGTTAGAAGGGAAGTAACGGCTCTCACAACGTTAACCAAACGATAATTAGATGATCCTAACTTAACGGAGCATCTAATTATCGTTTAGTTCCTATGGTGAATATATTCAACGTAGATATATTATCTCCATATTAACAAATTTACCATAATTTCTAGAGTATCATTGAGGTTAGGTTTTTTGCCTTATAGATCAATGGTGTCAATGGCATTCCAGGCCAGAAACGTAATATATTAATTGATTATACCTTGTTTTTTATTAAGAAGACCTAATTTAAAATAGCCCGCGAAAATATAGGCTTACGATTGGTTTATTGCCGGTCAGGTTTACATTGCCCAAATATGCTAGATCTTAGCGACGCCATATTATAGGCACAGCTGATTTCGTTAAATATTTTTCTATTATCTTTTTGTGTTTCTACTACGATTAAACAAGAAAATCAGTTTTGTTAAAACTATTTGATGGTAAAAATGGATCTACAGCCTAGTACAAGTGGATTAACAATATCAATAAAGAAAACACAGACAACACTGCAAATTGCAAACACTTTAGGTAACATACATAAATAGTTATAAATATGTATATTTATATTTAACAATATTAATAGGTGTTTCGAAGTCAAGTGTTTTCCATATTCTTGATGAATATAAAGCTAAAGGACTAATTTCACCATCATTAAAACGAAGTGGAAAAAAGGCGATGCTACCTACACTTGACGACACTATTAAATACATGATAATGGAGAATTTCCTACGTTAAACAAAATCTTAAAGAAAACAAGGGAAGATCAAAATATACCTCCAATGAGTCATTCAACGTTGTATAAATTAATGAAAATGCTAAATTTTAAGTAAGTTTGGGTACTAATTGTTTAAGAGTTTGATATAATACAGAGTATGCATTTACAGATATTTAAAACGTAATCACAAAAGTTTACTGCTCGAACATGATGACATTGTTTTGTGGAGACGAAAATATTTTATTTTTGATATCAAAATATGCATAGACATGAACAAGACCCAATCTATTATTTAGACGAAACATTGCCGAATGTAGGCACAAGTGTGTGTAGATGTTAATGCTACAACACGCAGACAGGTATTTACAGATGGTGCACTGGTCTCAAATATCCTACTGGTAAAGGAAGACGTTTGATTATTTTACATATTGGTTCTAAAAACAGTTTTGTTGACGATGGGTTACTACTATTTGAAGAAAGAAAAACAGTCAATTACCACGATGAAATGGATGCAAATGTTTTTGAGGAGTGGTTCAATAATATTTTAAAGAAATTGCCTGACAATAGTGTTATTGTAATGGATAATGCATCTTACCGTACCAGAAAAAGGAAAAAAAACAACTTTATCACGAAAAGCAGAAATGCAAGAATAGTTGCTTTAAAAACAAATACCGTTTGATCCCTACATGGTGCGATTAGAATTAGGAATATTACAATGTCTAAGCTGTAGCTGCAAAAAATAAAAGCTTCAAATTAGCCGAAGTGTTAACCGCAATTACAAATGTAACCTTGGAAACATAAGACAAAATGTGTAGAACATGTAATGAAAGAAGAAGGCAAAATGTGCAAGTTAGATGGATTCCTAATAGATGATGTAGTGGAGTCGTTTATTATTTCGCTTGGAAATGGTGACACCAGTGACAGTGATGTTAGTATCGACAGTGATAGTGCTTCTGCCAAAGAAGTGCAGAATTATGTATTTCAAATATAATATCATTATTGTTGAATTAAGTCACACCAGGTTTTGTCGATACATAGCTTTTTCCTATCGTAATTTATAATAGTATGTAACATTAATTTAAAATTTCTAAAATACAAATTTTATGTTAAGATATTTGATGTAGTACCAATATAATGCAAATAAGAAAATACATATTAACATTAATGTGCACTTATTTTTTTATAAATGTGTTGTGTGCAATTTATTATCCAAGTGTAAATAACTCATTTGACTCTAATACATCATTTAAATTTGCCGCCAAAAAAGCTGTCAGTTTAATTTGCCTAATGTGAAGCGGATTTTATCATTTGGTCTTCTTAATAAAAAACAAGGTATAGTGCTCAACTAAAACACATATAGGTACTGTAAAAGTAATGAAACTACACTGAATATAATTTAGTTTAATGTAGATACCAGAAATGGCATTAATTGATGCTGATCTTTAATCCTATTACTAACTTAATGTTTCATTTAAACTTTTGTCGGTCTATAATAGGAGTACCTAACAGTTTAATTAAGCGTTTTCTTCATTTGTATGATTTTGTAATTCTAACAGCAAGTAATATTCGTATGTTTGTTTTATTATCTAAAGTATTATGTGCATACATAAGTCATTTGAAAATAATTTCTGCATGTCCAAATAATATATCGGGTTGGTTATTTTCCTTATAAATTTTACCATTGGCAAAATGGAATTCTAGGCATAGTCTGGCATCGTAGATTACGCGGGGATTTCTTGAAGTAGGTCCATTTATAATCATCCTGCCTCCTATACTTTGCCATATTTGTAGCTAAGTAGTAAGTGGCTTTCGGACACAAATGATGTTGAAAAGTCACGTATGATTTCTGATCCTTTGGCTCCTGATGCCACGGGCAAGTTCCACATTGGCAGCTGTCATCATCATCGTCGTCATCATCACCATCCTTTTGATCTTGTTCATCCAATGTTCCTACACTTCCTTCCGACGATCTAGCTATCGAATTAGGTGATTTGGACTTTGAAGCATTTATTCCAGTACGTAATTGGAATCGTACTGAATGAGTAGCTTTTTCAATATCAGTAGAATTTACTTGAGATAATTCATCTTTTTTCGTAGGTTTAGAGCTAGCATTATCCTCGTTCAAATCTCCAACCTTTTTAAGTTTACTATAATTCGACACTATTTTGCCCGTGTCTCGAAATGAAAGATTTAGTTCTGATAACTCGGAGTCGGTACTATCTAAATATCCGACTTCCTTGGCAAATTCGTCTAATGATAGATCCTCGTTGAAATGGTATAATGGAGTCGTGTATTTCTCACCGAGTTTGGTAGGAGTTGAGCCCATTTAGAGCATACATCGATTATCTGCTTTATATTTATTACCAGGTTCAGACAAGATGTACGGAATACAGAGCGGCGTCATTGAACATTTGGTGCAGTTCTTTGGGTTGGATTTGTATAAATAATTCCCGACTTGCTGCTTGCAATAGCTAACAACTTCTAATCATGAACATTTTGGAATGCGTATATTAAGTGAAAATTCAACTTGAAAATTTGAAACGTCAAAATTTGAATTCGACAAACGACATTTGCATGTCATTAGACGCATATTGATTAAGTGATTTGTGGTTCTATCAACCATGGTAATAAGTTTTTGAAGCACTACTTTTACGAAGTTCATATGAAAACAGTTTTGTAGCAGTTTTCAGCTATAAGTAAGTATATAATTGTAAGATAGCATTGTAAGATGCTCTTAAGCATTACGTATTACATATGTTATTGTATGACGCTATTACTTACGTTGGTACATTAATAGCACTTTATCTAATCGTCTTGAAGATGGAACAAAAGGTATCTTACGCCCTTAAAAGACGTTTATCAGAACTACAAACTTAGGGAATCTACGAGCTTGTAGAATAAACGTGCACTAAAGACACGCACAACAAAGATCCATAGAAAAATCATCAGTCACAGAACACTACCGGGAAGGAAAAAATACCATCAACTTCAAGACCGTGAAAGTACTGGCCAGAAGTAATCACTGTTACCAGCGAATAGTGAGAGTCGCTGGAAATGATGAAGAACACCAATAATTAACCAATAACAGGAAACAAGCTGAGTAATAAATGCAGATTGGTATACAGAAAGATCAGGAGTAGAGTAATATTTGCTCATGAGTAAACAACAGCGGACATATGTACATTAACAAACAAAACGAACAGGAATCAACGAACAGCAGCATTGCATAGGTACACACTCTTTCTAAAGTAATGTCTCCCCCAGCCAACGGATTCATATCAATAACGTCTTC
>SMLS01029282.1:0-17520 GCA_004785975.1 Popillia japonica | reverse complement strand
ATGCATAAAACACACATGAAACATATTTAAAAAAATGTATAATCCTAGTGTACTTACTGTGTGATGGACCCGGCTTGGGAACGAAGACATCGTCAGCAGCCTCTGGTTTGGATATGTTATCGTCAACAGCCTCTGGAGTTAATTCGGCATCTGGTAAAACATGCACTTGTGTTTGACATACTACAAATAATTAACATTCTCATTAATATATATATACAAAAACCAAGTACAAAAGTTCTCTTACTATCCATTTCTTTATGGGCTATTTGAGTCGCAGTATCAACCGTAATGTCGACTTCTATGTTAGCTTCTCCTACATTGTGACTTTGCTCTGCTAAATCAGGAATTTTACCTTTACAATAATAAGCAAGAATTAGGAAAATTAACAAAAAAAAAAGTTGCTATCAATAGTAACAACTCACCGGTCTGTTTGTTTGGGGAAAAAAAAGAAGCTATAACCCTCATTGCTAACAGAATTATTTTCGCAGGATGGAACAGCACAATACCTTGCTGCACCTCTACGTTTCTTTGCCTCCATGCTTTAGTTACAACACAAATTAATAGAAAATTATAAAATAAGTATTAGACCTTACCTTAAACACAATCTAATCACACACAATAAACATACACTAACAGAGTCTATTTTCTCTCAAAATAATAATACCAAATAAAAACGCTAATATGAATATATATACAAAATAACTAAATAAAATCCAAAAGAAAATATAACGCACAAACGCAATAATAAACAAAAAAAATCCGGACTATAAGTCTAACCTCTAATGCACAACAATAACAAAGACGGCCATATTTTCTAGAGGGTACATCCGGCATCATTCTCAACTTCCGGGAATCGTGATGACTCATAATTGTCCTTTCTGGTTTATTCTGTGGTAATACTCTATTTTAATAGTCTTTTGAAACACTACATTTTGACGTTCAGTTTTTTGAAATTGATCAATTTATTTTCGAAAATCTTTTGGTTTGTTCTATTTTTAATTTTTGTTCTATTTTTAATTTGATTTATTTTTAATTTTTGTTTTATTTTTAATTGTGGAAGAATGTCATCGTGTTGAAAATGTAATATGACGATAAATAAATCGAGACGATCTTAACCAAGAAAACAAGTAAATTTATTTAAATCATTTATTACAACAAATTTATTAAATAAACATCTATTGTTAGGCTTCAAAACGTTGACCGTGCATGTTTTATTTCGGATTTCTGCGAAAAGAGAACTTTAGAATTCTAGAAAGAATTGTTATTATTTTTTGAATTACTTACCAAAATGTAATTATTATCTTGAAGCCTGAATAAGTCTATTTGTGTGGACCTAGAATATAAATAAAATACACTCTTATTAACTACAACTACAATATTAGCATTTTGAGTCAAATACATATAACGCAACTTTCTTTTTCTAATAAAAAATATTTCAAATATGTATGTATGTACCTGGTCCATGTGGTGGGTGGTTTGGGCCGCCCGGACCATGAGGATCGTGCGGTTTGTGAGGTTCATTATGTGGTGGTCCTTGGCCGGGTTTTGCTGGTGGTGGTGGCATGATTCTTGATAATAATTAATACGAAATAATATTCACTGATACATACCTACCTAAAATCTTCTCTATTTATACCAAATCAGAATTTATTAAATAGTAAAAAATGCAACGATCCACTTAGTCTTATCTATTAATATGTTTTGGTCACGATAAATATGATAATATTGTTTAAATAGGAGGGGTTTCGCACAAAAAACCATATTTGATGTACGCGATTGGTAGGAGGACCCTTCCGAGAATCAAAACATGTTTAATTTCATACTTATTTCTTATCGCATTTTTAACAATATATACTCAGTGACATTAGTAGTGTTACACCCAAAAGAAATCATTTGTTTAACATGATTTTTGGCCAATGTGGATTTACATCAGAAATGAACATAACGCGCAACTGTCATACTGCCTCGAATAAACTATGTACACGCTTCTTAACCGCAAACCCAATATCGCGTCGCTCTTCACGCCGACGTCGTACCCTTCCACGGCCATCGTGCACACCTAGACAGAATTGTGATTTGTCACTGAAGACGACGGCATTATGACATTCTGCTTCCCAGTATTGACATTCTCTGCACCAGTTCAAACATTGACGACAGTGGTCCGCAATCAAAAGAAGCATTAATCCTGGACAGTATTAAGAAAGTCCAAAGGTTCGAATGCGACGATATATGTAGTGCACGCAGGCCTACCTTCTTCTCCAAATCATTGGTCAGCGATTTACGACGGTCTCGTAGAGCTAGTTCTCTAAATCACCTATCTTGACGCTCTGTGCATGGTTCGCCTCGGTTGGCCGGTTGGTCTTCTTCGTGTTCCTCTACCTTATTCTGTCGACACACGCATTATCGTCATTGCAGAACAATTAACACGACGGTCAATTTCGCGATAGGACAAACCAACATCTCGATAGGCAACAATTCTACCTCTGTCAAAGTCACTAATACGGTGATAATGTTGCCGTGTTCGAACTCTAGGCATTTTGTTACGTTTAAAACTTGTAGACGGACACGCAATAACTAAACTTTTCTATTATATATTAGTTCAGCTCCCATGAATATGAATCTCTTCACAGAAAAGTAAGAGTTTTTTTTCGCAAAAAATATCAATGATAAAAGTTGACATTATCATAGTATGCTTAAAATATAGTCATTTTGATGCCCAAAACCAATTTGAACAAATTACTCCTTCGGGCTGTAACACTTCCAATGTCACTGAGTATATTTATACGAAATGTTATGAAAGCAACGTTGTTGATATTATCAAAAGTTTTCTGTATTACTGAAGTATACAATTTTGTATAATTGTAGCTATTTATTTATTTATTGGTGATTGATACAGCTTTATTGCACAAAAGGTAGAAACTTGTAAAAAAGATCAAAGTGCAAACAGAAAAATGCTTTGCGGTAGTAATGAGTACTTCTACATAGATCTAAATAAACAAACTTAAATTGATCATAATAATATTGAGGTGTATTAAAAACACGAGCGACATATGAAATTTGATACAATGGCTATTTTTTATTCTGTAATTGTATTAAGAATGAGAGATAAGAGAATATAGGAAAATTTGCGCATCAAATCTAATGTAAATAGAGCTAATTAATTAGCTACATATTTATATTTTTTTTTCTAAAAGTAACCAACATAAATTAATTCATGCGAAACCAAATACCTCCTCGTCGATAATAAAATATAGTTTTGAGAAAACATTTCATTTCCAATACTATATTTCATCACTAATACTATTAACCACTTATTTAAACTATTTATGTAAATTATACTATAAAAACAGTGGAAATAAGTTCCAGAGATAATCGCATTTTTGTTAAAATTGAACTCTCTAGCGCACTCTAGTCCATTCCACACCACCACACCGAGCGGTTTGCGTATTTGTAGCGTAATGTAAATCTGTAGCCATACATGATAATATGCTTAGAAATTGACAGATTCTACAGACGCTATAAATGTCCGTAAAATTTTATCATTGTTTTAAATTTTTATAAATCCCGCTTTTGAATGTTACTTCTAAATTACACCTGTAGTCGCGCAGATTTGTTCCGACAAATTTATCATGAGTTGCTGAACTATATTCAATGTCACCAATGTTTTGTCTATGGTAGAACCACATACTGTAGACTGTGTTGTAGAATTGTAGAATACAATAATTCCGACTGATTCCGACCATAATTCCGACCGTAACCGTGCCGCCCAGACCTGATTGTAGGTTAATTGGGTATCTACCAATCTACTTCTACCATTCTCATGGTCAGGAATATGCAAACAGCGAAACTTAATCATTGCGGAGAAATGTAAATAGCCAGTAAATAGTCCAATGATCTTTAAATCTGCAACCTAAAGATCCTAAAGATGATGTCCGACGAGTCTGAAAACGATGGAGTATATGTAGAGAATTATGAAAATGATGTATATTATAAGAAATATAAATTTTTGCTTGAACGTTGTGAAGCTATCCAGAAACATAATGAACGATTAGTTTTTAGGTACATATTTATAATTCATTAAATGATGTGCGGTAATTACCATTTTATTGTTACAATTTAAAGAATTCAAGAAGTTAAGAAGATAACTAAGCGTAGATATGAACAAGTACAGCATTTGAAGAACAAATTACTGAAAGAATATGGTGAGGATTGGAAAATAATTCCGAAATCTCCGACATTTGATGATGATATCGAAGATGAGAAACCAAATATATCACAGTTAAATCCAGTGAAAGTGAAAGAAGAGAAGATTGACGATGGTAAATATGCCGCAGTAGATGTGAAACTGTCTCGATTTTCGGAAAGCGAAGAAAAACCAAAAATAAAGAAAACCAAACGTAAATCATCCAAAGCAGAAAGAGATCCAAATGCTCCTAAAAGACCTTCAAATCCTTTCTTTTTATTCTGTCAAGAACAACGACAGATATTAATGGAACAGATTAATTCCGAGCTAAAACCTGGTGAAATTGAGCCAACAAAACAAGAGCTAACGAGACAGTTGGCTATAAAATGGAAATCGTTAAATGCACATGATAAGCAGGTACAACTATCAATTTATAGCAGTGAAGTCTTTCAGGTGTTCTCATATTGAAAAGTTGGGATTTAGAAATTTTCTGTAGATGCTATTAGCTCTTGTAACACGACCGCAACTATCACTTTTATTTTATATTTATTCAATTGTTTCTTTTTGATATTTCGCAAATATTTACTCCTACTTCTCTCTGCACTTATTTCATAAACATGGCAAGCTTGTAGCTTTACACTAAAATTGCTGTCATAGTAGCGGATATTTACACTTTTTGTTTTTTAAAGCCTCTAATGATTTTATTTAGCTCATAGTTTTGTATTCTGATTTTCACTCAAATACTTTAGCGAACAAGGTCTTACAGAACGAGTCGTGGCAACTTTGCGTTGATGATTGAACTCAGTTCATTTAAATGAATATTCTTTTTATATCTTTTTCAACGACTATCATTGCTGATGTATTGTAAAGATGGAAAAAAAATCTTTATCTTTAATGGTACTATTAACAAGTGAACACCGGCCGGAAACACATTCCAATTTCAATGAAATTTCACAGACTGAGTGAAAACCTTAAAATAAAAAGTACGTATGTTTTTAGCGGTTCAATCGCGATTTTTGGCCCCTCGTTCCAAAGTTTGAGCAACTTTTCCAAGTTTTATTATCTCCGAAATGATAAGAAATGTTAAAAGACTCTTTGAACATAATTTCCAGCATATTACATGATCCCGAGGATGAAGCCACAAATGTGACCTATTTTCAGGGAATAAGAAAAAATAAGTTATAAAAAAAATTGCTCAAACTTTAGAGCGAAATGTGCCCAACATCGGCCGATGGGGTTGCTAAAAAGATACGAGGTCCGACAATTAAATAACGAGACTCATTTTTTTTCAAGTACCAACAGTACTACTTTAATGGGGGCGACGGAGTGTCTGTCCGTATTTATACGTTACTACCTACAAAACATTAACTAACACTGTGTTGGCACGCTGTGCCGGAAAAATGTCAGATGATAAATTTGAATAACCTGTCAACTTAAAATTTCTGTGCAAACTCAAGACAGCACCAGAATGTTACAGACAGTTTATGGTGATAATTGTCTATCACGGGCAAGAGTGTTTGAATGGTATAGAAAGTTTAAAGATGGTAGAGAGGACTGTAAAGATGACGAAAGGCATGGACGCCCTCGGACTTCTAAAACCGATTTGAACGTCGAAAAATTACAAGAAATTGTTCAAAAAGACCATTGACTAGGTGTGAGAGCTATTGCAGAGCAAGCAAGTCTTAATATGGAGGTGGTCAGACAGATTTTGCATCAAGACCTTAACATGAAAAAGGTTTGTGCGAAGATGGTGCCCAAACTACTTTCTTCACACCAAAAACACACCTTTTTGGAAAGCGTAGTAACATGTGACGATGAGACATGGATTTTTCAATATGATCCCGCAACTAAGCGCCGATCTCTGCATTGGAAGTCACACAGAAGAGACAATTTTGAAGGGGATTAACGTTTGATTGTTAAATTTTATCATTAAACATTTTTAGAGCAGTGTCATTATTTAATTGTTGAACCTCGTATGTTCTTATTTTGAAGTACTCTGTGAAGTTTCATAGAAATCGGAATGTCACCTGCCTGTGTTCCCTTGTAAGTAAATAATCTGCAAAAGACCAGTTTTATTAAGCTAATTATGTAAATTTAATTAGTGGGGTAAGGAATAAGGGTTCTGTTCATACGCTATTGAGTCATACACTATAAGTAACTTAACTGAAAAATTTTTATAAACAAATTTAATTGGAAATCCTTTCAGGTTTACGTCGACATGTACGAACGATCTAAAGAAAAATATGCAGCGGAGATGTCCGAGTACAACATGAAAAAGTAGCAATAGTAAATAAATGTATATATTTTTATTAATAAAATATACAAAAAAATAACGATTACAACTTTGCTTTTAGTTTCTGTACAGTTTTCACAATCCTTGTAAATATTTCACAAACAGAATTATCTATAAATGCGCTGCAAAAAAATATAGAATATAACAAAAATTTTACGTCGATCTGTTTTACGAAGTTATTTCAGAGAATCAACCTTTAAAGGAATCCTTTTCCTTCCTTATTGCGTGCATGGTAGCGATAGCTTCGCCGCAACCAGCATGTTTTTGTACAGCAGGACATCCAACTCTCATGAATGGATTTATTTTCTTTTCGTCGCCAATCGTAGATGGTACCTAAAAATAATCAATTACTCTGCTAATTTTATAAGGTTATATTTTAAGATTGTTACTGTTGGAATTTCTTCCTTCCTTCGTTGCTCAGCCCATTTGATTTTATCACTTATGTCGGTGTTATTGGGTTCGACGCGTTGGGCAAATTTTAAATTCTGCAAGGTATATTCATGTCCACAGTATACTTGTGTTGAATCAGGAAGGTTGCCCAATTTGTCGATCAAGGCCGAGTGCATTTGCTCTGCAGTACCTTCGAAGAATCGACCGCAGCCGGCAACAAATAAGGTATCACCTGTAGTAAATAATGAAAACGTATATTACTTTAAATAAAAATATACTTATAACTAGAGATTATTGGTCAACCCACACGGAATCCGTCTCAGAGAGATTTTACTGTATATACATGTTTGCACATTGTTTCATGCTTCGATAGTTACAAATACAGTAAAACTCCAATTATCCGAAGTCCGACTATCCGAATCGCGTTCAGAATAACCAATTAAGATGCAAACGCACACACATGTACTGTAATTAATAAAATAATGATTCTGTGTACGGGCTCTATTGTCGTTCGCTCGGCGAAGCTAGTGTGGGCACCGACCCACTTGTCAATGTTTGTTTTAATTAATGAATCAGTGTATCGTTGACTCTTTCGCGTCGGTGCTTTGTTTTGTTTGTGAGTGGGTTTCGTCGTTTACTATGGCTTCTAAAAAAACGTGTTGTGTTATCGTTAGCCGATAAACCAAAAATTATAGAACATTCAGATAAACTTCGTGTAAGTGCTTGAAAATGAAGAAGAAAGTTCTTCAAGAAAACTAATGAAGAAGCTGTTTTCAAGTAGTTTTTACAGCAACGTTCTATGGGAAACCCAATTTCGGATGCGATTGCACCAACTCATCCCACCGAAGAATTGCTGAGAAAAGGGAATGGTCAGTTTACAACAATCTTTTTACCGTCAAACATAACAAGCTTATTGCAACCAATGGACCAATCTGATATCGAAACCACGAAACGCCATTACAGAAGGCAAGTTTTAAGGAAACTTTTGGTAGAGGGCGAAGACGAAGAAGATGTGTCGGCTAATCACAAGAAAATGAATATCATTTCAAAGATTGTGCTTACAGCGGAGGTTTGGTGCTTGGTTAAGGCAGTCACAAGTTGAAAGGTGTATCAACTGAAGGAGAAAAGTAAAAAGGAGCACAAGAAAAGGAAAGAGAAGAGACAGAAGAAGATGACGATGACTTATCATTTAAGGAATTAAGAAGCATTTTTTTGAAAATTCCTGGATGTTCAGAAGTTAGTACTGAAGATGTAGAGTAGTGAGATGGTGTGTTATTCGTCAGAACCAGGGTTTCAAAATGTAAGTGATCATAAATTTACTGAAAATGCGAGAGAAGAAAGTGTCGAGGAAGAAGATGAACTTAATGTCGAAGTTGGAGCAGACACGGGACCATCAGCCAGTGAAACGTTTTCAAACCTTGAAACTGCGTTAAGTGAGATGGAGCATCAGCCTGAGTGTGACCATACGCAACTTCTCACTGTAAAGCGGTTGCGCGACTTGGCTGCCCGAAAACCGATCAACACAGTCAAACAGCTTACTTTGACCAAGATGTTTAGCAAACAATGACTTTCATTTAGTGTGTACATGTATAGCACTGCACCATATAACATGTAAAATTGTTGCCCTTCCATTTATTTAACTAAAAATGCATACAGTATCAAAAATAATATCTTGTCCTTTAAAATACATAACAATATGTCTTTTTTTCAGGTCCGGTCCCAATTAATTCGGATAATTGGAGTTCTAAAGTAATGCGTAACTCTTTTAACAGTATCTTACCTGTAAAAACAGCTGGTGTTTGTTCTGCTACTGTTAGATAATAGCAAATATGTCCTGTAGTATGGCACGGTGTAAATAAGCATTCTACGTTAATATCACCAATCATAAATTTGTCACCGTGTTGAACCTTATCAGTTAACCCTCCAATGCGCTCATCACCACCATATACTTGTAAGACAGAGTTTGATTTCTTCACCATTGTGAGCAGTTTTTGATTACCACTAGCATGATCCCTGACAAAATTCATTTACATGTAGAAGTGAGTTATTATTTGTCATGAATTGTATTTACCAATGATGATGTGTCGTCAGAACTTTGCTCAGATTAACACCTTGTTTCTCAACTTCTTTCATAACAGTTTCAGGTTCAACTGGATCAACAACTGCTGCTTGTTTAGTATTCTCATCAACAATCTACACATACACAGGAATATGATAGGTTATAATACTGTTCGGAATAGTTATACTTTATAAGATTCTTACCAAATACATATAATTATCTGCAAGTGCTGGTAGTATTATCACTTTCATTTTTTCGAAATTAATAGTACTCTGCTTACTGTGAGATCCGTGGAGACCGTTATTACGTATAGCGTTTACTACAATAGAATTGATATTACATATTACAAGGAAAAATATATGTATAATCATTTGCGGATTAGATTTACTATCGTTGGGAATAAATTGTTAGTCACCATTACGATGCATGAATTTATCATTAAAAAAAACCTATTAAACTTACTAATTAACCGGAAGAACTAACCACTAACCTTTAAAATACGTCGCAATGACAGCTCTTTGAATACCTCCCGATATTTGTCGCGCAAAATTCATTTCAATAATTCAAGTAATTCAGGTTTTTGTACGTAATTCGGGATTTTGATATGTTACAATTTAAAATACCTATCACAAATTTTAATTTGGTCACATTTTGTTTATCTAATGTATATTTAAATCATGTACTGTAGTTGTTGTATATATGACGTATAAACAAAGTTATCGCATTGATTATTGTAATTTATTTTTTCCTGCACCTTCACCTTTCAGCAAAGAATCCTAATCATTTCATATTTGATATTTGTATCAATTTGTATAGTCAAAGACAAGGTCACAGACACAATTATAATTTTCTCTTAAGCGACATCTGATGAATTCACTAAGTCGAAGAAGAATAATGGCTGTAAAAAGAGTTGCAGGATATGAGCAAACGAGGCAAGAACAATTTAATTAAATTTTAAAAATATTTTATACAGCGTGGCGCGTTAGTGCGCGGCAGCTTGATGTATCCGAGATTATAGAAGTTATTAAAAAAATCATTCACGAAAGTGTAGATATTCTTAAGCTTCATATCTTAAAATTAGTTGCACATATACAAGGTGTTTTATAACGACGTACCAGACCTGTGTTCTTTTAAATGAAACGCTATACTTTTCTGTGTTTTTAAAATCCATTTACTTTCACGAGCCTTTTCGTATAGGGTTTGTTGGATCTATATCGAGAATTTCAAAAACTCTGACCATTTTTACGTCTAAAATAAGGTGTATTCGGAATCTTAGTTCCGGTAAAAGGAAAAAAATGTAGGTACGACCTTTTCACGCACCATTACATGGTTTGGCTACGTCTTCTATTTCTGTTGGTTTGAAAATTGTACAAAAAGAATATCTCATGTATACAAGGTGCGTCAACTTAATTTTCACCTGGTAATTTTCTTTCCCCTCTGTTGGATACACACACCTCCACTCTTCGCGGTATCAATTCTAGCATTGCTGTGTCCCAAACAATCTGGAATTCGCCCTTATAATGTACCAAACATGCTCGAGAGGCGAAAGATCCGAAGCGAAAACGATAAAATATCGAACATCTCACAAAATATACACCAAACAGGATTATCAAAAAATACTAAAGAAACTGACAACTATAGTAGTTAAACGTTTCTACCAAGTTTAGCCAAAAAATTCCTAGCCCTACGTGGTACATATTGCAATTGAAGAAGTCACAGAGTATTTTAAATAAAATCGGAATTCTTTCTTATTTCCGACAAATGTCCAAATATAGTCTGAAATACATATACATATTTTCGCTAGGTATGGAACATTTAGTATTTGCTGTTGATCAGCGCTTTGTTTGAAGTTGTTATCACATCTTCTAAAATTAACTTCGATGAATGTATATTTAGTGTTATACATATATAATCACAATCACATTTTACGTAATACTGTAACACAATGTTGGTATTTTATACCAACATTTATTATAAACCTAAATTTATTATAAATATTATGAATTATTTCTTACGCACTTTAATTTTCTTTTGCTAAATTTCATAATAAAGTACGTAAGCAAAAGATTTCGATAATCGCATGAAAGGAACACATTTATCAGGTTTGTTAGAACGTGTTCCTGTTTTGAAAAATTTAAGTAGAGGTTATAAACTACAACGACGGATGATGCGCATAAAATAAAAATTGTAATTTCAGTGAATAATTTAACTATGTATCCAGCGTGTTCATTGGAAAACTCGATTTTGCATTCCATGATTAAGTTTGTTACAGAAAACATAAAAAGTAATGCTATAAACGACACAGGCAACAGCATACGACTGCCGCAACATTTAACGAAAGGCATCTTGGGAGACCAATTGGGCGATTGTTTTTTAATGAAACTCTAAACGGCGAAGCATATCTGGCTATCCTAGAAAATACCAGTCATCCACTCATTACAGACTCTCTCGAAAATCAACTGGATAGAGATGGCAATCTAGAGTACCAGAAATTTAGGGTAGAAAGTTTTTAAATGAAAACGTTGTATATTATGTGGCAGTTTATTTTGTATTCTAACCTTTGTCGTCTACACCATCCCAAACGTTGGTTTGGTTGTTTGGTTTTTGATGTGTGATTTGATTTCACTTTTCATGACTTTGAAGACTCAACACATCCATTTCATTCCAGAAATGTGACATGTCACAGTTTTGCGTCCAGCTTGGAGCTCTTGTCCACCGTGATTTTGACGCTTCATGTTGTTCATTTTCATTTCTATCACATTGTTCTTTTTTGGGGGCTATTATTTCCTTATACTTGTCCTTGATTGGTGTTTCTCTGTCGCTGCTACTTGCTGTAGCATCAATTCTATCATTGGTTCATTTTCTTCTTCTAGAAGAGTTACGATGTCATTTTTACTGGTTGTCTATTCGTGTTCAAATTTATTCAATACTTTCAAATCACGCCATCATCTTTTGGTCTTGGTGCAAACTTGTTTGTACTTGGACTCTTATTATGAAGAAATGCTTTAGTTCCCCAAATGGGTTTTTGTTTGCAGTATGGTCTGCTTCAGTTCAAAAATATTGGGTAGGTTAGTATCGAAAAGAATCTATCTATCTTATCG
Organism: Popillia japonica; assembly: GCA_004785975.1. Classification (NCBI taxonomy): domain Eukaryota; kingdom Metazoa; phylum Arthropoda; class Insecta; order Coleoptera; family Scarabaeidae; genus Popillia; species Popillia japonica. Next base: position 5,494 of record SMLS01029282.1, on the reverse strand, counting down.
AGTAGCATACGGATTTTGTTTGGCCAGACTGTTTTGTTGCGAGGTGTACGGAGCTTTCTTTGGATTTCACACGTCTTCAAGAAGGTATCAAATTTTGCATTACAGTATTCGCCTTTTCCATTGTACTCTCTCGAAAAATTTTCTTTTCTTTCCTATGATGTCTCAGTTGTGTCTCAGTTTTGTAATTTTAAGCCATTCCTAGAGCTTAATTTTTCTAGTTCAAGAAAATATTTTGACGTAATAATATTAATGGTTTGTGAATGTAATAAAATATCTAGTTCCTTCTGGTGATGCTTTTCGGCAAAGTGCACAAACAGCAGATGAGACTCTATGTAAAAGTTCTTTACATTTTGGAGAATCTTTTGGGAAAGGTAACCAGGTAAATTATCCTTTGAGAAAACCTCGTCATCATTTAATTTTACAGATGAATTAAAATTAATTATTATGATTAACAAGATTTCGTCTTTGTGCAAGTCCCATGTCTGATTCGTTCAAGTGGCCTATTTTTTAATGCCAGGTCATTACTTCCCAATTTTCAGAAAAATATGCGATTGATGACTGGAGAATTTTTATAGTTTTTAATAACTCTTTAAATATAAATTCTCCATTTGTTTAAGTTTATTACAAACTAATGAATTCCGAAAAACATTTACTAATGAATAAATTGTAGTCATGATTAATACAAATGCATAGAAATAAAGACAAACTTCAGACAAGAATTAACAATAATTTGCAGGGGTTCGGGTCATCAGATGAAGTTTAAAAATAAAATTGCTGTTACATATAAATTATTACTTTGAGTTTATCGTACGACTCCAGTTGCATCAGAAAATACTTACGCACATACATACATACAAGTTTATGTATGTATGTGCAAATGTAGAAAACATATTGCTGCATAAATTGAACTTTTAAAAAAACGCGTAAGAGTTATTTTCGGTATTTTCCGCTTAAAAGTTGCATTTATGTGCGACGATTACGTTACTTGGAATAATATTTTGAAGTTTGGTGTTAGTAATAGTTGGTAATAGTCACCATAACAAAGAAAAATAAAAAAATCAGGGGCAACTAATTCACAAAATATAATATGCAAAATGGATACACTATTTTCGCACAAGCAATTTAGAATTTAAGAAAAAATACAATTAACAATTTCTCAGAGATTTATCTAAGCACATTAAATGTCAACAAAGAATCCCTTCAGAATTCCAAGAATAAATTCAAATATAAATTTTGAATATTTTGTTGGTGTTCTAGGTAATACCTAAACTATAAATAAATCTAATTTTTTATTGCAAAATGTATGTTTAAGTCGACAAGTGGTTTATATAATTATCAATACCACTAAAAAAATGGCTATTATTAACAACATAAGATTAAATTTGCAGTACTGATTATAAAAGTTATATTTTTAGAAGTATAAGTTTATTTCTGTTCACATATACAAGCTGATATTTTGCAATACATCCATCACGAGTGTTTTTCATTTTATTTGTAATATGAAATACGACATGAGGCCATATTGTGATCTCAATTTCTACAGAAAAAGCGATTATATTTAATTTTAATCCATCAAAATTATGCGAATATAGCACTAAAAATTTCCGTAATTAGAACTTGTTTACGGGATCTTTAACTTTGGAGATATTTTCTTAAGACCCCCAGCAGGCAGCGAGCATTGCGATAATTTTGATAACCTTTTGCCATTTGACGATTATATGCTCTTTGCTGGAGTCCAATGTGTATTGTTGTTGACTAACCAAGAGGTCATTTTTCCTTTACAATTCTTTTATTATTGTCGAATAGGATAACTAGGTTGTTTGTGGAAAATAACAAGTTTGATTATAATATAGATTTTTTAAGTTTACTCTATATTTATTTGATGTATTTATCAATCAAGGAATTTACAACAAGGATTTATATTTTGCGTTTACCGTTTTCCGCAAACGAGGGACTAGGCTTTATGTGTACAAAATAACGTAGATATTTTTGATTACCAAATTGTTTTAATTTACATTTTCTCCCCTATATCCGGTATTACCGCATTGAACATATAAATCTAATAAATAAATAAATACAGATTTAGTTTTTGCTGTGTTCAGTTAAGTAGATAACTGTAAGCTTCTCTATAATAGTTGTACATTTTAATCTAAATATTTAAATAATTACGAAAATGACCTCTATTTTGCAAGAAGTGAGTAGTATTTCTATAACGATTATTATTTTATTTAAATTTGAATCGAATATTAATAACATTTGCTTGATAAATTTTTTTAAAATTACCGCAATTTTTTAATGACGTTTTATTTGACAAGTCAACAGCTAAAACGTAAACAGCATAACCTTGAAACGTTCACCTGAGAAGTGGGTGAGAAAATTTGAAATTTCTACGTCTTGTGATAAATACCATTTTATACAAAAAGTGTATTAGTAACATTTAATGGATAAGAAAGACGTGTGTGAGATTTACTCCCCAATAACACAATAATTCTATGCAGTTGAATTGGTTGTTGATGGTAAATAACATGAGAAAGAAATGCAAAAAGAAGTCTATAAGGATGAAAATATTTTTATTAGCACCGCAGACGGTGTGCACAAAAAAACTGGTAACACCAAAGATGTATTAGAAAATGTAAGTGTTGTGTAAAATGATTTTCGTGATAACTAAATGAAAGATCAATGTGTTAGATGAAGATAAAACATAGTAGCGGTTGTATTTATCAATAATTTCCATTAAAAGTTCACGTTATCGTCGTAACCTTTACCCATATAAAATACAAGCTGCCAGTGATATAATCGCAGTTTCCAAGCTGAATTTAACATAGCTGGTTGTTAGCATATGTTTCTTCTTGTGCTACATGTGCTTCGGTTTGAAATTGTTGTTTTTATGTATCATGACCGTCGCTAATAAATTTAGAGTGAATCCTATTTACTATTCTGATTATTCTGATACAAACTAAAAGTATCACGCCAAAATTAATCTTTCGTATTTTTCAAATTAGCTATAATTAATTAGTATTAACCGACATAATAAGACTGACTCCGTTTATTGTACTTAATTTCTGAGAGAAATGGATATAATTACCCATGTAAGTTATTTCCTATGTCGACAATTAAGTTGTTTGTAGTTTTAGTTAGGCACTAGCTGATTTATTTGTTTGTTTCAGTATCCAATATTGAAAGCTTTTATGGCAGGCTCTTTTTCGGGAACATGTTCAACTTTATTATTTCAACCGTTAGATTTAGTCAAAACACGTCTGCAAAATCCAGCTGTTGTTAGGTAAGTTATTGTAAAAAGTTTCTATTGAACATTAAATTTGTTTTAATTAAATTTTTTAAAACTTAAGTTAAAAAATGTATTCGAAATATCGAAAGTAATGTTCTGCTTTGTGTATTGCTTTAACATTTTTGTTAACAAATTTTTCTTGTCAATTTTACTCCTAAACATGGGTTGCAATGTTCTGTAGTTTTCTTGTCGTATTTTAACTATTTGAGTAATTTTATCTTCGATCAGGGTTGGGGTGTTTTTTTATCAACTGATTTAAATCACGATTCAAATAGTGATTTAGATCACTTGATTTTTTGAATTAAAATAATGATTTGAGTGTGAACTGATTTTTCCTCCTTTTTTAATACCCATCTTGTTCCTATAGTCTGTTTACAATAACAGACGAGGCACGACATAAGCAACAAAATGAGAAATAGCTAGAACCCAAATATAATACCGAAGATTTTTTCGTGACTATGAATTTAACCGATAATGCCAATTGCATGTCAATGAGCTATAATGACTTAATATACATAACCTATTAGAGAAAATATTTGGCAATAATGCTTCTGCCATTATGACGTGTATTGATGACGTGCTCGTTTGTTATCGTAAACAGACTATAATGTCCGAGTGTACAAAGCCAAAAGAGCTGAATATTACGTTTCTTATGATTTTCGTCCAAAAATATAACTTTCTTAAATAGTCGTTGCGGGCATTAACCTTTATTCCTAATGGTAATAATCAATTGTCCTCCTTTAACTCATTAATTGCCTCTATAAAGCCAGATTCTTTTTATTGGGTGTTAACCCATATTTTTATTTTTCTGGATTCAACATTACTTGGAAGTACTATAGCATTACCTCCTGTTTGGTGGAATTTTGCTCTAGATGGATGGTTATCGCGAAAATACAATTTGGGCTACATGTTCTTTCACATTTTGAATTTGTAAATTCAAAATACATGTGCAGCCATAAGTTATAACTTTTGAGTCCGTTTTTTCTTCCAACGTTTTTTTTTATATAAACTGAGAAAAAAACAACTCGCGACAAGCAGGTCCTGGCAAAAATTTTTACGTTAAATTATATTATAATTTTTAAACTTGCATTAAATACCTACATTAAAATCATTCGTATTACTATGAAAAAAGTAAGATGTTTAATTTTTTTATGAAATTCAAATAAATCAATGATTTTTGATTTTTTAACAGTCATTTTCATGTCCTTGTTTGGAGATTCTTTCTTTATTGAGATTTGCTTCCTTAGTTTTGTATATTCATTTTCGTTTAGCCTATCAATGCAATGGCTTCTAAAAATATCGTTTATGTTTCTCACTTTATTTACTCTACTACGTAATGTTGGTCTCCGTATAAGTAAGCGTGCATAGCGTTGTGGACTGGATCTACGCCTACCATCCTGGTGACTCGCGTTCAATTCCTGCCGATGAATTTTTTTTTTCAATCTTATTGTGCACAATATTAAGAATTATATTTCACGCACATTATTCATAAATGATACTTTTCACCGTAGTAATTTTATTAATAAATGAATTCGACGTAAATCTGGGGTATGATGTGTACTTTGAATTTCACAAATGAATAGTATAATTAGAAATTAATTCATTCCGTATCAATTTCTTTGTTCGCTACGTCAGAACACGCTAACGTCGACGAACACCAGGCCCATTTTACAAACGACAGCTTTGCAGGCGCAGCCTCTCGTAAGTAACACGGGAAAGCACATTTTGCTAAATTTCAAAAAATGTGTTCTTTCCTGCAATTGTTAATATTGTGCACAATATGATGCAAAAAGAAATCACCGACACCAGGGCGGCAGGCGTAGATCCAGTCCACAGCGCCACGCACTCGACTTTAGGGTTCAGACATTTCCTTTGGAATCAGTTGAGACAGTGAAACATTGATTAATACAGTTGCAAATATGGATTTTATAATTTCTCTACCTCATTTTAGTTTACGCGATTTGTAACAGACGACTGGATTGTGGAGTCAACTTTTCTCTGCTTTGCTACTTTAACAAAAGAATTTCTATTGCGATTACCGTTGATCAATACTATTGATCTTTCAGAGTTTGTATCTTCACGAAAATATTAGTCAAACATATTTAGAACGTTTAAGCCTCCATCGGTTTAAAGTTCTTCGTTGACGAGGCAAGAACTCCATACGTTTTGGTGTAGTGCCATGCATAAGACCTATAATAGTTTTTTTTT
>SMLS01029264.1:0-18756 GCA_004785975.1 Popillia japonica | reverse complement strand
TTCACTTAACGGACATTAAAGTGGGTGGACGATTTTTCAGCTTATGCTAATTTGTAGCTGGTGGTAATATGGAGAAATTTTAAGCCACGAATTGTCGGATTTGTTCACCGGCTACGTAACTTTATCAGCGGATTTTGGTATTTGGAATGGTTGTTAGCGATTTGCGTTGGTAAATATCCGTTGATATGAGGCCGTTGGGCGGATTGGATTATTAGCACATTGTGAGTGGCCATTGTTCTTTCTTCGCCGCTCAAGCATCTTAGCGTCCATCTTGAAGTCCGTTTTGCGTCTCGTCTTTAATTCGGTAAGCAGTCCTTTCCTTTTTTTTCTTATTACATTTGTCTATCTTATTTGTTTCTTTTAGAGGTTCTAGTAAAGGGCAATATCTTCCCCGACGAAAATTTATTTTGGTGAATCCCTGTACATAAATTTTGGGTAAGGTGTTCTACGTATCGGGCCGTTAGCGTCGCTACAAGTCTGAGCTGGGTGCACGAGGTAGATTGGATGTGAGTTTTTTTTTTCCTTTTCCGTGGAGATCTCAGTTCAGCGTGGGAATCATATGGACTTGTAGACATCATCGTACCATCGAGCTATCAGTAATATTTTGTGTGAAATTGTAGAAGTCTACGTTCAAGGTCAGAGGTCTAAATTTTTAATTTTTAATAGTAAATTCTCTTGTTAATTATTTTGAGCCCCTCCGGCATAGTCTTTAATACTCGTTGGGCCTTAAGCCACTCAGTTGATGATTAAACGCTGCATTTTGGTAGCACGTATTTCTTGTATTGTTAGTAAATCCACCAGGTTGGGCTTCACCTAGCCCGGTGTATGTTTTGTTGACCGTGCAGGCCTGTTGGTTTTTTTGTATCTTAACAGTGGGGTCTATTTGTTGGCACCAAGTGCAATTTTAGATTTAGAACTGTTGTAGTATTTTGGTACCGATATAAACCTTGTGTAACGGGTTGGTTTATATTGTTGATTTTGTAAACGATTGTTGTAAGCGGCAAACTCTGGTGCACCACGATACTGTTGCGGAAAATTTAGTAATTTTGTACGATTTTCGTTATCTGTACTTTGAACAACAACCAACTGGATACGTTCGGAATTTGTTCTGGTGGTTGCCTACCTTATTTCGGGGGAAAGCACACCAAACGGTATTTTTATTTTTGTAAATATACTTACTTTACAACTTGAAGGTGGACCTGTGTTTTGTTTATGATAGCTCACCCTTGTATAAATTAGAGTAAATCCGGTCACGCGACACACCTAATTGAATTCGGTCGACTTTTTTTGCTGTTTCAATACCGTGCGCCCGAACCCCACCCACTACTCTCCCGTCCCACCTCAGAGGTTCTCAATTTACTCAACGACCTCGACGGAGCTTAAATTAAATTGAGTGGCGCCTTTTTCTTACTTTTGGGTTCTGACGTCTCGAACTATTCTTTTCGAACCACGCCGTCTCCACAGCAGCTGGCAGGCGCTCCGAATGAGAGGCAACAAATTTGAGGGTAGCACGTAGGTGCGTTGCGGTTTCCGTTGTTTTTTTGTTGATTGTGTACTTTTTTTTTTGGGATCTGTACTTTTCTTTTGGGCCGACGCCAACGCATATTTAAGTCGTGCGTATCAGACGATGACATAAATAATTCTCGCAATGAGAGCGACGACGACGATGATGATTACGAAGATGCCTCCTTTTTTGTCACACTATTATAGAATAAAACAAATTTATAACTTAATATTAATTATTTGTAATTCGCGTATAGTGACCAGAAAATTTTTGATTAAAAATGTAATTTTTTAAACTTCAATGTCCTACCTTTCATTCTCTCCTTTCTAATTTAGTCTTATTTTAGTTTTAGTTTTTTTCTGTTAAAATATTTATATATTGAAATTTGTACTCACTGAAGCAGTAATGTACCTTTGTGATTGTTTTCTGTCTCGTCGTCGGCAATAGATTCTGCATCTGTCTCTCTCTGATTACTAGCATCTTACTGCCACACTTTATCGTGTTTATTTAAAGTTAAACAATTGAATTAACGTTTGGCAAATTAATTTTAGATTTATTTATCCGTAAATAAGATAATATTTAAATACCAGACATAAAAAAATACTTTGAATTTTTTATTAAAAAAAAGAAAATTCGCGTATGGCATATAATTAGCAATGATAAAAATGTCTGGCAATAAAAAATTTATGTCAGGCAAACCTATCCAAAGTGACAAAATTAAAAATTACACATTTTTTAAAATCTAGGATTATTACCTGTATAGGTAGGCTGCGCACTAATATAAGCAACCGCTACCGCCAGCCAGCCGGCTCAGACTCTAGCCGAAGAAGCAATAAGGACAACATAGCAAAGAATCAGCTGACTTGAAATTCTTGCTTTTTAAACGTTGCTAGCTCCTATACTATTATTACAATTTTAGTCTTACTTGATTACACAAAGGCTTTCGATACTGTCAGCCATGCCACCCTGCTCGGGGTGCTTGGGGGTGTTGGTTGCTGGGATGTCAGCCGCCGTCTCTTTGAAACTTTTCTATCTAACAGATCTCAGAGTGTAAAAATATCTCATCTCCGCTATCATTGTCTCAGGGGGTACCGCAGGGTTCTATTATCAGTCCTATTCTGTTCTCATTCTACACGTCGAAATTCACGTCTGCTCTTGAACATTGTACTGCGCACTTGTATGCAGACGACACACAAATTTACTACTCTTTTAAGCCGTCTGACTGGCGGGAATCTGTCTCTAAAATTAATAGCGATTTACAAATCCTACATGAGGTCTCTTCAGCTCACTGCCTAATGCTGAACCCGACGAAATCGCAGGTAATACTTTTCGGTAGCCGGAAAGCATGTGATAGTCTGACACCAGAAATAGCTGTACAGATTGATAATATAAAACTTCCAATTAATTGTAAAAAAAGTAAAAAACCTAGAGTGATTATATATACATAACACTTTCCGCTATCGTGATCAGATTTCTAAATATGTAAAAAATGCCTACATTAACTTGAAAAAACTATATCCTTATCGGTCAGTTCTATCGGGAAATGTTAAGAAACTTCTGTGTGAGGCTTTTCTTTTATCTCAACTCAACTTTTGCACACCCTTATATCACCCTGCTATTGATAGGGCTACTGCTTGTCGCATACAGAAGATACAGAATGCATGCCTTCGCTTCATTGATGGTATCCGAAAATTTCAACATATTTCACATAAGATAAAAGACACTGGATGGCTATCGATTGATCGAAGGAGGGATCTGCTTACTTTATGCTTAACACAAGATCGTGTTATTCAAATCCCCGCCAAACTTGTATAATAAAATAAAGTTTCGAACCGACGTGCATACCCTGTCCACTCAGTTTCGGGGCTTGATCACTCCACCACTCCGCATGTTATCAAAGAAGTTTTACCGTCTTGACTTATAAAATGTATAATGCCATTGCGGGTGAATTAAAAGGAACTGGAAATCAAAAGTCAAAAAGAAACTGGGTGGCTTTCTCTCTCGGCTGTTATCTATGTAATGTATGTATGTATGTGACCATGCTGCAAGTAATTTACCTTAATTTTGTAGAAGGAATGCCTTCGCGCTTTGAGCGATCGGTGTTTAGGTTAAGTTAGTTATTAGTATTGTTAGTTATAGGCATTAAATAGCATATATTTCTCCTCTTTTCTTTTTTTATTTATTATTTAATTATGTAATTATGCTTACTTGCTTTACAATGCATTACATGGTTAGGCATGAGCAGGAATGGGCAAAGATGCTCCTACTGGGCCTCGCCACATGTTTGTATTCCAATCAGCCTTGTATTTCTCATAGCTAGTTTATTTTGCTTATCCTATACAGTTGTTGATGATTATAATTTCGTATAAATACGTATAAAAATGTAAATTGGGTACAATGAAGCCATTTATTATTATTATATATTGTTACGAATGGCGCCATCTAGCGACAAAGCCGTTTAAAATGGATTATGCAGTGCACTGTAATTATGATATATGGATGGTTCGCGTGTTTTCTGGAGACATTCTAGAGAGGGCGTTCTAGAACAGTCTAGTTTAGTGTAGAGAATTCTAGAAGTTATATTTTTAGTATATAAGGGTGATAATCTCGTATGCGGGACAGTCTTGAACTAGCGCGTAATTAGAACGGACGCTGTGAATATAAATACGAAACGTGCATATAAATTTGTGTTAGTTGAAATAAATAGTTTAATTAGTGTTCTACGTTACCAAGTAATTCTTAAGTGTTAAATTAGTTTAAATAAATACTTCTGTTAAAATATTATCGCCTGAAGATTATTTAAAAACCCCTAAACGTAACAATATTATATCAAATTTTTCCCTAGTCCCTGCACAGAATTGTTGGGGCTTAACAAAAAATACATTGATATGGATCATTATTCTTATGATTATAAATTTACATTTCAAGAATATCTTAAATTGTCCACGATATTGTAAACATAATTCTATATATCACTTAATTTCATTGTCTGTAGATAAGCAGTTGCAAAAGAGAGCGACAGTAGCAGTGATACATTTACATGTAAATGAAATTGTTAGCGATAAGGAAAGAGAATGTTGGTACGAAGACTTACTCATTCAAAAACAGGAAATGGTCAAATTGGACAGTGGAGCACGATGCAATGTAATTTTCAAGCAAGCGGTAGAGGGTATAGGTGCACAGGTTAAGAATTCTAAAACTAAAAGATTATTAGCCTTGGAAATAATAAACTTGACGTACTAGGTGAATTTACTGTAGAAAGTAAGGTAAAAAATCAAAATTGTATGCTGACTTTTAAAATAATAAGTGCAAATGTTACTCCTATACTGGGACTAAAATCATGCTCAGAACTAGGATTAATAGCATGAGTAGAAATGATAAGAGGAAGATGAAATCTTCTGCGAGTTAGGATGCCTTAAGAATTTTGTGTATAATATAGATCTAAAGGAAAACGCTGTCTACAATGCGTGCCCAGCAAGAAAGATTCCACACGCCATAACAGAGGATGTCAAGGCTGAACTAGATAAAATGGTTAAAATGGGCGCAATAGAACCAATAAAAGAACCGACATCTGTAGTTAGTCCAATGATTATAGTCAAGAAAAATAGTAAACTACGGATATGCATTGACCCATCTACATTAAATAAAAATTTATTAAGATGTCAATATCCACTTAAAACAATAGATGAAATAGCTGCTGGAATCAATGGATCAAAATTAGATAGAAATATTAGATTGCAATAAAGGGTTCTGGCAAATAAGGGTTACCAAGAGAACACAAAAATACTTTACCTTCGCTACACCTTGGGGTCAGTAGAGCTGCAAGAGGCTACCTTTTGGGTTAGCATCGGCTCGATTGACGACATATTAATTCATGGCAAAACAAAGAAAGAATTAAAAACACCACTTCTAGAGTGATTACCATACTCAAAGAAACTGGGTTGAAGCTAAATAGAGATAAATGCAAATTTAACCAAATATCTATTAAGTATCTAGGACACCAACTTACCTCATGACGTTTGACAGTACCCACAAACAAAAAGCAATTAGAGCGTTTGTTTGAACAAATTCATACCAAACCTGTCACAAATTACAGAACCGCTAAAGCTATTACTAAAGAAGGAAACTGCTTGGATTGGGACGATAGATCAGCAGGAAGCCTTCAGTAATATTAAAGAGTTGCTAATAACACCACCAGTCGTTAAATATTACAAAGTAAATGAAGATATAACAATTTCAGTTGATGCCAGTTCTACAGCAGAAGGTATGGTATAATTGCAAGGAGACCATCCTATAGCTTATGCCACTAAAGCACTGACAGTAACACAGCAAGCATATCCACAAATTGAGAAAGAAGCTTCAGCAGTAAAGCTAGCCAGATATTCCATCAATACATTCTAGGTAAGAGACTGGTTATCGAAACAGATCACAAACTTTTAGAATCCATTTTTAAAAAACCTGGCGCCACCACGACTAAAAAGAATTATGTTGGATGTCCAACAATACGTCTCCAATGTTATTTACAAAAAGGATGCGACATACCAATTTCGGATATATTGAGTCGTGATTGTGACCATAGAGATGAAGAAATAGAAATGGAGGAAGAATTGGAAGTTCCTCTTGTGTTATCGATGTCAGCAAGAGCTAAAGAGAGGTATAGAGAAACAACAGGAAGAAACATTGAACTGCAAAAGTTAATCTCGATAATCGATGTCGGCTGGCCAGAGAATGTTTCAGACGTGGATCACGAAGTAAAGCACTACTTCAATTACAGAGATAGTTATAGTGCCTAAGGCAGAGTTACCTAATATTTTAAAAACAATTCCCGCGAGTCACCAAGGCATACAAAGTTGCCTACATAGAGCAAGACAAACTGTTTCTTAGAAAGGTATGACAACAGACATAATAGATTATGTGAGGAGATGTGCTACCTATCAAAGAACAAAAAGCAATAATGACACTGACTATAATAACTAGAGAAGTTCCACACTATCCATGGCAAATAGTTGCCTCAGACTTATTTTCAGTTCAGGAACATGTATATGTTCTTATAGCTAACAGTTATTCAGGATTCTATGATTTCAAAAAGCTGAGTAATAATAGCCCTGGGAGAATGGTTCTCAACACATGGAATTCCTGAAGAGCTGCAAACAGATAATGGACCCCAATATAGTTCTAAGGACTTTGCAAACATTAGTAATAATTGGTACTTCAACCATCACACGTCGGGTCCAACGTGCGCCAGGTCAAATGGCTTGGCGGAGGTTTACGTAAAAAAGGCAAAAACTTTGTTACAGAAGTGTGCACTGGATAAATCCGATATACACTTAGCTCTGCTAAATCAGTGGAATACACCCAGAGACAATATCCTAGGCTCGCCTAATCAAACGTTAATGTCCAGAATGAGTAGATCTGTGCTACCTACCACAAGAGCAGCTCTATATCCGTCGATAATTACAGACGTGCATGACCACATAAGCAATTTGAGAAGGAGACAAAAATATTACGTGGATCGTACAAGCAAAAAACTGCAAACATTTTTAAAAGGAGAAACTGTTAGAATGCAAACAGGAAAGAACGAATGGACAGGTGGGAGACTTCTGGATAAAGCCGATTGTTAAGAACACAGAAATATTTATCAAATTTATACATTTCTAAGAATTTCAATATTTCAAACACCATGTTGTAAAAAGAAAACCTGTATTACCAACGCGCATGCGCGGATCTCGGTTAGAAAAAATATAGTAAAATACATAATATAGAGGTTAGCGTCTGCAACACATAACACACGTGTAGTCTAAAATAAAGCATTAGTTCGAATTGGAGGTTTCTTTCTGTAAATTAAACAATTCGTGCGCGTCCGGCCCATCGTCGACCACCGAGATTCTGGACGTGAACACCGATAAGCCGAGATCTTACATCGTCAAGACTGACATCGGCACCTACAGAAGAAACACAGCTCATCTGAAACGTTTAAAAGCTGAAATCCACCCAAGATGTATAGTGATCCCTACTGCAAATAAAGATGACCTAACCACTGTTTTAGCTCCAGCCGTTCAAGAAGTACCTGCAGCTAACCTACCAATAGTTACTGGCTTGAGAAGGATCGTAAAACCAGTTGTAAAGCTAAATTTATATATAAAAAAGGGAGCACCAGAGAGCAGCAACCAATGCAAAACGAGCAACAGACGACAGTGTTTCATGTTACAATAACGTAAATATAACTAATATAAATATTATGAAATAAATAAAAAACCTAGAGTTCAATAATATTTTGTGCTAAATAGATGTAAATAAAAAATATAGTTTATTCGTTAAAACAATTGGTGGTCTAACTAATAAATGCGTTGTTTTCCGATATATTGAAAATAATTATGTAAGTACACCAGAATAATTTCCCAACTTTTACTTACAGTGATTACTTCCATTTACTAATACAGTAAATCATCTATTAATTAGGGTGAACAACACGCAATACAATCTATAAATACGTCAGGTATTGTCTCCCAATGCCCTATTCATCACAAAGTTACAAGCAAATGTACTTCAAGATGGAAGTTAAGCTTAGAGACGATGCGCTACAAAACTCAATAGAGTACTTGAAGCTAACGGGTGAATTGAGTTCTTATAGATTTGGACTGTTTATTAAAATCTACCGACTGATAAATTGCTGCGCGTATGTGCTAAATATAGTATTACTTTTGGCTAATTTGCCTAATACCAAAGGATATAATTATATTAAAATTGTTGAATCGTTGGGAACCTTAACGCATGTAAGTCTTTCAGTTTATCTTATCTGGTTGATTACAATGATGTGACATCTGATATTCGTTCCCTTTTTCGTAGAGCCATCACCTCACTGTAATTCACCTTCTGTTATTTCCATCCACCAAATATTTTTCTCATTTTTCTCCGACAGATTTAGTGTTTGTGCGTCTTTTCTTGTCATTGCCCAAATTTCGTCTGCTTAAGTACGACTGACTTAATTATTGTTTCGTATGCTCTGATTTTCATTCATAATCTCTCAAGTCAATAAACTTTTTTTGCCCATGACATTCCCATAGTAGTTTGGAGGCTATATGCTACGACGCTAGACCCTTAGCGTATCACCCAAATGGTTCATATGCTTTGTAATCCTGGTTTTCCTCATAGACACCAACGCCGGAATTTGTATCTGCTCTTGACCCATCTGTGTACCAGTTTTGAATTTTCGCTTTTCTCCCGTCACCATATTCCCACTGAACCCAATTCAAGAAAATTTTGTAGGGTTTGTCAATTATTCTGTCAGAAAAGGAAATAATACACGTTCCATCATCAACTAGTAATTACATTACTGTATTAACTGTTAGTTAAAGACCTAAATATATTTATTATGCCACCAAGTATTATGGCCGCATTAGGTGCAATAACAACAATATACAATAATATGATTTGTGTTCATTTCGCTTGGGATTGTCTTTCTAGAAAAATGAATTGTAGGCGTGTATAGGTAAAAATTTCAAATTTTATATAAACGAATCAAAGACCATACACCTCTAAAAAGCCAACATAAAAAGAAGCGGATAGAATATTAATTACAATAAAACTGATTTGATATTTATTTTCAGGGCTTAGTGAAATATATTTGCCTGTTTTATTATAATAGCAAGCTCCTCGATCTAGTCAGTGATACGCGGCAATTCTGGGATATTCGAGAAATTGAAGAAACATATCCAATGGCAAAATCACTTATTGTATTATGTAAACGATCTCAAAAAGCGTTTCTATTACTAGCTGTGTACGGTATAGAAGAACATTCCTTCAGACCAATTACTACGGACAACGGGCTGATATTTCCATCACGAATTACTTCTGATTCAATAGCCTTTAATACAATTTTATTATTTAGCCAATATTATGTCGTGCTTTCCTTGGTTACCACTATTGCTGCCTACGATATGTTTTATACCAGCTATTTGGGATACGTAATCATCCAGCTACGCATGTTGAAGAACAGGTTCGAACACATCACACGAGATATTCACGTTAAAGAGATACACCGTTATATTAACCATCATCAGCTGTTGCTATCGTAAGAACGTTGTTTGAGTTGTGATATGCAAGCTAACGCTAATTGGTTACAGAATTGTTTCCCGAATACACGATATTTATTATTGGATGTTCTTTTTCATCTATTTCATAATATTATCCACAGCATGCGTTGAATTGTATGTTCTAATGCTAGGGTGAGTTATTATCATTCTATTGTGACTCCAAATGAGTTTGAAACTGCAGTTAGTTCAGGTGAAGTAACTTTTAGCAATCGTCAATTTTCTGAATTATTATTGGCAATGGTTTATATTGGAGGTTTACTGCTCGATTTTGGTGTTTACACATTTCCAGTAGAAGAAATCAATTATCAAGTAAGTTGGTTTACTTTAAGCGGAGCTGAGAACCTAACATATAAGGCAACGGATATTATTATTATAACGTTAATATTGTGTTTCAGTTTTGTGATATTTCAAGTGCTATATATAAATCCCTGTGGTACGAAAGGTCATCGAAAGATAGGAAGCTTTTACAATTTGTAATGATGAAAGCTCAAAGTCAGAATTACGTATCAGCTGGAGGCATCATTGCAATTAACATCAATACATTTACATCGGTAAGATGTATATTTATGAAACGCGAAAAAAGTAAAACTGCAATTTTTTTCCCTTTCAGATTATACGTAAAGTTCTTTCCTTCTATACTATTTTAAGGAATGTTTTAAATAAATAGTATCCATCAGCCCTACGCATGCCCGAATCGTTAATTATTTTACTTTACGATGTTGCCTAGTATATGACTTCTGTCTGGTAAATGTTAATATTACTTGTTTAATTGTAAGTAAAGTAAGCAAGTAAACTTACCATGTAGTCGCTTTTGTGCAATAAAACAAATAGTAATTCTGTTTTCTGAGCACATTTTGCTTGAAACTATTTGTATATACATATTGTTGTGTGACGAGTGACACAAATGAAAATTATTAGTTGTCACAAAATAACAAGATTATAATTGTTATATGTATTTTGATGAGCTTTTTGTACTTATCTTATTTTCCTGATATTTTTTCTACTTCTAGGTCAATTACAACACTTTAAATCGAATAAAGATCAAATTTATTCCAAAACCTTTACAATATAATTTGGTTTTCGTTACAACTTCTTTCAGTGGAATAAAATTGACATTTAATTCGTGTCAAATAATAAATAAATACTATGCCTATCAAGAAAATTATCTACAGCCAAAGAAATTCAGTGATATATAGGATTATGTTTACAATATAGAGGACAATTTAAGATAATTTTGAAATGTAAATTCATAATCATAAGAATAATTTATTTTTTATATACCGGGTGCGCCATTTGTGTGTCGGCGGAATTTAGCATGAAAACTACTAGAGATAGGAAAGTGAGATTTCCTATACGTATATAGTTTCATACTACGCATTTTTTTAAATTACTTACAAATATACAGGGTGTTACAAATTTGCGCACCCAGCTTCTACTTTTTTATATTAAATAGTTTGCCATATTTTTTAGTAATTATTTTGGTAGCCACCTAAAATACCTTTGCAATGATGTATGGTTACGTAGGCTTCCGGTCATAAGTTTTGGCAATATTGTAAATTTTGTAAAAATTTTTACATTTGCAGCTTTTGAGCACCACTTTGAAACAGCATAAAGTGTTAGCCCCCCAAATTGATAACAAAAGAATAACGCTCGACACTACATCCGTTTACAATATAAACATTTTAAATCTCCAACGCTGCAAATGTAAAAATTTTTACAAAATTTACAATATTGCCAAAACTAATGACCGGAAGCCTACATAACCATATATCATTGCAAAGATATTTTAGGTGGCTATCAAAATAATTACTAAAAAATATAGCAAACTATTTAAAATAAAAAAGTAGAAGCTGGCTGCGCGAATTTATAACGCCCTGTATATTTGTAAATAATTTTAAAAAATGCGTAGTATAAAACTATATACGTACAGGAAATCTCACTTTCCTATCTCTAGTAGTTTTCATGCAAAATTCCGCCGACACACTAATGACGCACCCGGTATACATATATGTTTGTTTAATTGTTTGTTTAAAGGATTTGGAAGAAGATATCCTTATTTCTTTTGGTATTTTGTTGTAGGTATTTATTGCTGATGTTGTTGAAGATTGTGCGTATGTTTGGTGTACGTATTTTTCAGTTCTTATATGTGAGATTCTTCTAGTTTTGTAATTGTGATTATCTCTGTTTGTCCTTAGTAATCAAAATTGTATTGTTTTCAATTTTGTGGAGAGTAAGTATATTATTTAGGTCTATTAGCTGCTGTATATTTAGCTCTTGTGTTTTTTCGTATACCTCTGTTGGCGTTTTGTAGTTCATCTTATATATTATTTTTAGAATTTTGTTTTGTTGTCGTTGCAGTTGTGCTATATTCTTTTTCGATGTGTTTCCCCAGATGTTGATTAGGTAGGTGTTTGTTGATGTGAAAAGCGCGTGATATATAGATTTTCTATGTCTCTGGGATCATGCGGCTTATTTTGTTCATTGCTGCAATGGTGCTGGCGTTGCGTTGAATTTGTTTTATGTATCTATCCAATTTCATGGTGTTCTGGTTTGTCAGGCCGAAATATATTGTTTCTTTCACTTCTAGTTTTTGATTTTTTAATTTTATTGTAATCTTTTGTTTTTCCTTTTTATTGCTATATATCATATATTCCGTTTTCTTTTCATTTATGGTAAATAGAAAATTATCAAAAGAAGAGAATCAACTATGTAGATGATCTAATTGCTTGCTGTATTAGTTCAAGACAAATTGCAGTATTGTCTTAACATCGATCACCTACCGTATTATTTTGTCCGAAAATACAATTTAGATGGTCTGCAAAGTAATGCAGAAGAGAGTGATGTAGAAGAGAGTGATGAAGAAGAGAGTGATGAAGAAACCTGTGACTGCTCATGTAAATGATGAAACTTTAACTTTATCCATTCATAGTATTTACTGTTATATTAATAATCCTATTGTAAATTTAGAACATGTAGAAAATACTCCAAATCTAATAAAAACAAGTTATAAATGTTGTATGTATCATAAAAATGTTCTCAAAGTATGTTCTATCGTTAATATAACTGCATTATGTACATTTTTAAACTTCCAATAAAGAGTGAAATGTTACCTGTGTGTTGTTTTTTGTACAGACGTAAACTCTTTCTGATTCTTCTGATTCTGATCGCCATCTTGCTTACGTCACCTATACCTACCTATATATAGTTGAATTTTTGGATCTTGTCCGTTACGTCATAAGTAATGTCAGGATGAATCAAATCATTGACAAATTGTGGCGGCATCTATGTTCAATCAACAAAACTAACACTTAGGTACTCGTAAATCCACTAAAAAGGTTTGTGTTGAAACTATAAGCTTTATTTAAATTTAGGTTTTGATATTAAGGCTCTATTTTCACTCCTAGCGAGTACACCCCTAAACTAACGTCGGGTGTGTGTGTTTGTTATCCAATTTATTTGTAAATATACTGGTAAACACACACGCACACACCCGACGTTAGTTTAGGGTGTACTCGCCAGGAGTGAAAATAGAGCCTTAACACAATTGACACAATGTAATAGAAACTTATTTTATATATATTACGATATTACCGACTAATTTTGAAGAGTGCCCTCTAGAGACCAATAGATCAACCTGAATGAAGCTGACTATCACGAAACGATATATCTCCACCTTGCTATCTATCTATCTTCATCACACTTCTATATAGCCAATACGAATAGTATCTAGGCGTATGTCTTCTTAACGCAACGACTCATATATCTTATTTACATTTCTTTCTAACGTACATTAAATATCGGCGATTAATGTTTTACGTACATCTTTGCTAAACTACATTGTTAATGACGTAACGGACAAGATCCAAAAATTCAACTTTATATATATATTTACATCAGAATTATTTACGTCACGTCTCACCTACCTGCGCATATGGAGCGCTCGCGACTCCAGCGCACTCTACAAAATGCCGGTGGTCACGTTTCGAACTAAAGTGGAGAGGAAAATTTCTCGCGGCTACGGCTGCTAGAATTTGGGAGCACGGAGTGGTCTGCCACTCTCAAGATCACACTACTTTGTTGAAACACCATTCTTCTAGTGTTTGCATGTCTTCATTTATGTTTTGTTCCATGTGTTTGGTATTATTGCTGGAGAATAGTATGCATGTATCATCTGCGTATGCGTATAAATTTCCATTAAGTGGCTGCTCTAAAAGGTCATTCATATACAGGGTGTACAGAATTGGGGGTAAATTTAATAATACCATTTACTCTCGTCACTTGTTTTCTGTTGTGTATGTATGTTTTCATCATGTTCAGCTCTTGATTCTGAAATCCATATAATTGTAGTTTCTCTATTAATTTCTCTTTTGATATCGTATCGAAGGCCTTTTTCTGGTCTATGAAAACCGCTACAACTGTTTTGTCCAATTCGTTCTTAATAGCGTTAGTCAGATCGTACGCTGCAGAGAGTGTACTAGATCTTGTCTGAAACGCGTACTGTCCATAATTTATGATATTGTGTGCTTGTGTATGTTCTATTATTTGTTTTTGTATAGTTTTTTCTAAAATTTTGTTCATTGTCGATAGTAATGAGATGGGTCTATAGTTTTGTGGTTCCTTTGTATTGCCTTTCTTATGAATGGGCACTATTATACTGGTTTTGAGGTGGTCTGGGTATATTCCTTTCTGTATTGTTTTATTTATTAATAACGTTAAAATGGGTGCAAGGTATTTTTTTGTAAATGTGGTTTGTGGGACTTCTATTATATCTCTCAATTTGTTCTGGAGCTAACTTCTTCCCGATTGTCGTGAAATATCGGTTGAAATCATCTGATATTTCTTTTGGGTCTATTGTGGTTGTTCCGTCTTTTTTTTTAATCGCAATAATCTTTGTGTTCTCTTCTTTCCCCTATTTGGTTTTTATGATTCTCCACATTTTATTGGAATCTGCATAATATTTTTTCATTAAATTTTGCCAATATTTTAGTTTAGTGTTTTTTTATTAATTGTTTTGTATATTCTTTTTGATTTTTATATTCTGTATTGTAGTTTTCATTGTTTGGATTTTTTTTTGTTTTTTTGAAAAGTCTATTCGTTTTTTTTTATTTGAGCTATGGTGTTTTCGTTAATCCAGTAGCAATTTTGTCGTCTTTTTATTTTTGTTTTCTTGGTTTTCTTCTACAATTTTTTGAATTTTCTTAGTTAGGTCTTCAATAGATATTTGTTTTGTGTCAAGGTTCGATATTGCGTTACAAATTTGTTTGTAACTTGTTTTCAGAATTTGCTCATAATGTATTTGTTTTTTCCGGTCAATGTTATGTTTAATTTTAATTAAGAGCGGATTGTGATCAGAGAGGTCTGTTGTTGATTTTTTCAATCTTTTCCTCAACGTTAGTTATTACATATGATCCAGAATGGTGTCTTTTCCGTTATTTCTTTTCCTCGTGCAGTATTTTTTTGATCTCTTATTCATTATTTTATAGTTTTTTTCCTTTCGTGTTTTGGTATGCTCGCTAGTTATTTTATTTTTTTCTATAATATTTATATTGAAGTCTCCAATGAGTATGTGGTTCTTTTTCTATCTATGATAATGATGATTATTGATGATAATGTAAGTGTTGTATCAATTTGTGATAGATAAATTGATATTATTTCTATGTTTCCAATTATTTTATTCATTAGCATCTTGATCGTTGTGTAGTTTCTTATGTATAAAGCTATTCCTCCGCACCTTGTTTTTCTAGAGCAATTTACTGTGAAAAGTTTTCTATATTACAGAGGTGTTCTTCCACAGGAAAGAGCCAGGTTTCTCTGATGGCTATAATTTCTGGATGGTTATATATGTTTGGAATGACCTCTATTTCAGCAAATTTCTTTCTCATGCTTCTTATACTTTACATAAAAATCTGGAGTGTTATAGTGGACAGGTTAATTTTTATGTTGCTATTTGTTTTGTGGATGTGTGTTTTAGTAAATTTGCTTAATTGTTCTTCATCTTTTATTCTAATTTTTTTGTCGGATTCCTGTTGCTTAATAGGTATATATTTTTCCATCGCGCGTCCATGCAAATTTTATTTTTTTGTCTTTTTTTAGTTGCCTGGCGAGGAGAAAGATTTTATTTGCCTTGATCGTTAATTGTTCATTAATATATATTACGTTGTTTCTTCCTTTGAAGTCGCAGTCCACCGTGCTTATCTTGCCTATATCTTGGCGAGCGTTTAGAATATTATCTTTAACATCCATAGTTTTAAGTTCTACTACGATTTGGCGTTCACTTTTATGTTTTCCATTGCATTTCAGTATGCATGTATCAGCCCCTTCACCTTTAGATTTTTCAGAATCTTCTCTGCTATCTCTCTTTCATTCTCATTCCTTTCCTGTTTCTCAATTCCATTTATTATGATGTTGTTCTCGGTTTTTTCTCTCTCTGCATCGTCTAAAATTTTTTCCGTACTTTATATTTTCTGTTTTAATTGATTTTCTTTTTCTTGCTTTTTCAGTATTTTTCGAATTTCCTCATTTTTCTTTTTTAAATCATCGAATTTATTTGACATAAATTTTATGGCCTTTTCCATTTTTTCTAGTTGTTTAATAATATTTTTTTGTTTGTAATATCTTCTTTCTCTTCGCTTTCGCTCGTTTCAGCTGGTCCTTATATCAATGTATTTTTCTGTCAAGCTCTAACAATTCTGTTCAAGGATTAGGGAAAAACATGGCAAAAAGACCTAGTCAAGAGCTAATTTGCTAAAATTCAGGCGTGATTAGGTGATTAATTTATTATAAATAATACTTAAATTTTCTATATGTGTTCTAAAATCGACCGCGTTATTTTCTTTTTTCATGTATATATCATTTCATATATTAATCTTTTTTATACTTAGCTATTTTTTTTAATCTTAACCTTTTCAAAATCAAAGATATGTCGTAATTCTTTAGAATGCTTAGACAAAGCAGTTATGTTATGCGTTACAGTGTATTGATGATAATACAGTCGTTTTTTTTAATACTGTCTAATACTGCCCCACGTAACATTTATCAGAGTCCTTTGCATTCTAATTTATATACGACATTACTTTGATTATCTTTTTTAATATTTGTTTTTAAATTTGGAAATAACTATCTGTTATTGTTTGGTGTAAAGGTAATGTTTATATCTGATTTTTAAATTCGTATTTAATTTTGTCACTTAAGCAGTTGATATATGGAAGTGTGTGATATATTTTACTATTTTGTTTAGTGCCTGTGTTGTATATTTTATGTATTCGTTTTTTTAAGCTTCTCGTAAAATTCTTTTGGATAACTATTTTTGTCTAGAATTGATCTAACTTTCTCTCTTTCTAACTCTTTCCTAAAATCAGGATGTTGATCTTTATTCGAATTAGAGTGTTGTAATTGACCTACAAGTGGAAAAAATATCACGAAAATAAGACCAGATTATAATGTGAACTATCTTTTACAATGATTAACTAAAACTGCCCTCCCTCTTCCCTTACGTTATAATTTCCCAATTTAATTGTATGATGTGTGTACGTGTGTGTGTAATCCGATGTCTCTCTGTTCTCCGTTGGTTTCCTTTCCTGTCTCCTTGTAGTTTTAAAAATCCTTTAGTTCTTGCCGGTGGTTTTCTTTTTTCTGCACACTTTAATTTTGATTGTTTATATTCTAAGTGCACTTTCAACTTATTTCTCGTTTTCTCTTTACACAAGTTTTGTTGTGACTTTCTTCTATCCATTTTTTTTAAACTTATCAACAACTCTCCCCTCCCTTTTGTTTTTCTGTTTCACCAAGGGTACCAGCTGCTGAATTCATGATTTCACCACTTGATATTTTACAAGGTGTTTTTTTGTAATTACAGCTTGAATTTTATTGTTGTTACGCCAAAATGAATGTGATTATCTATTGCGTATGTTTGTGATGTGTTTTACACAAATTTTGAGGAATAAAATTTTTCACTTTATAATCTGGGTTTTTGATTTTTCCCTCTGCACATCGTTATCTGGACTTTGTTTTTAATTAATTAATTATTATTTATTTTAATTTAATTGCATTATTTAACCTATATAAGGAGATAGTAGTAAACAATACGAAAATATTATTGTTAAATTATTTGTTTCTTTAATCATTCATATCCTAATATCATAATAATATGAATAATAATAATAATAATAATAATAATAATAATAATAATAATACTATGAATGATTCTGAAAGAGGACTGTCTACTGTTAAGTGGCGTCAAATCCGGCAATCTTGCTGGCCATTCTATGCAGATATGCTTCGCCAAAAACTCACTTAGTTCTTGACATTTTCTAAGGATGGAATTTATGAAGTTTTATAAGTTTATGAACGGCGCTCAAAGAAATTCCACTTGTTGCAGAAATCTGGCGTAATGAAGAACGAGGATTTATACCGAAATGACCCAACACTTCCACTTGAGCAACTTCATTTAAAACATAAAAAAAGGAAAAAAGTACACGGGTTACTAGTACTTATTTGTATATATACAATTTTAAGACGAAAAGTTCATATAAACATGTGTGATAAGTCTTGTCGTTAATGAGATACAGGGTGTTGAATTGTTTGTAATAAATCAGCTGTGATTGTATTTGACATTAATTTTTCCTGGTGACGCTACTGGTTTTTAGAAGTAATACGAAAAACATGCTTATTATAAGTGACGTTTGAAGTAACGTTGACAACTGTGTCAAACCTAAAAACCAACGCAAACAACGAACAATAAATTTTTAATAATACGATCTTTTTGTGTTAAGTTAACAACGATGTCTGTGTTTACTAATGCTGAAATGGCTAATATGCACTTCTTGTATGGATTAGCTAATGGTAATGCCTTAGAGGCTAGACGTATGTATGCCCAGCGTTATCCTAATAATCGTTTACCATGTTCAGATACGTTTACTAAGCTACATATTCGTTTACAAGAAACTGGAACTTTTGCCAAATCAAAGAATATTATTGGAAGACCCAGAACTGTGAGAACTCCACAATTGGAAAACCAGATTCTTCAAATAATTGATCAACATCCAGAAACGAGTACCAGAAAAATTGCTGATGAACTAAATGTTGGTAACAGAACTGTTTGGAATATTTTAAAAGATAACTTATTGTATCCATATCACGTTCAACGTGTACAACATTTGC
>SMLS01029260.1:0-22242 GCA_004785975.1 Popillia japonica | reverse complement strand
TTGTTCGCTTACAGGAACACTCCATCAGCGGTTACACAGAAATCACCCGCAGAAATGATGTTTCGTCAACTACCAAGAACTAAGTTATCTTTATTAAAACCAGGTCATAATCAGAAAAAGAAGAAGAATCTAGACGAGATTGCAAATCCCAAAAATAGAAAGCTGATAGTATTCTCAGAAGGACAGAACGTACTTATCTACAGTGCGCAAGAAAAGCAGTGGAAACCTGGGAAAGTAGTAAAGCTAGTTAGTAACGTAACATATTTAGTTTGGTCGGAAAACAAAATTAAATTCGTTCATGCATCAAACATAAAGGAATCGTTATTAGAGGAACCTACAATAGACGAAGTCCATGAGAAATTTCCATACGCATTAAGAGAAAATGATAACAGAATAATCTTTCAAGATAAAACAGAAGTTGGTTCAGGATTGGAAAACTATGCACACCAAAGGAAAAAAATGGAAATAGAACGTAATGTAAGAGATGAAACTAAAGAGCGGGAGAACAGCCAGGGAGAAACCAAAGTTCAAAATCCAGTGTCCTTATCCCCAGTTCCCACCCCAACTATATCTTCACTAAGGAGATCCAGCAGAATTCATAAACCACCTGAAAGGTTAAATTTGTAAAATTGTAAATCACATTTTCAGTTGTAAGGGGGGAGGAAATGTTATATATGTTAGCTATGTATGTAAGTGGGTAAGTTAGAACACGGTAATGACGAATAAGTGTCTGGCTAGTTGTGAGGTTGATACATGTATGTATTTGTGTAAAGTTAATATTTAAATAAAGTATATAGTGACAAAAGTGTCCAGTTGTTTAACCCACGTGTCCGTAGTGTAAATACACAACAATTCATTTGCATTATTAGATTGTTTTACGGTTATTCTATTCCTATTTACGATGTCAATAGATTAAATATATTTTAACTGCCTTAAGTGACAAAAATTTAAACTAAAACTAAAAAAATACATAAAATATAGGGTGTTCCATTTAAAATAATCAAGTTAATGGGGTTTACAGGTACTCATAAAAGAACGTCATATTCTGAACACCCTGTAAACCGTTCAAGAGTACTAAGTACAGTAATCGATTAGGTCATTATCCCATTATTTCAGATTACAATACTTTTATTTTAAATCAATGCATGTCAAAATTAAACAACCTTTTCAAAAATATTGCATTTGACAAAAAATCAAAATATCTAGTCTATCTGTGATAGTTACATATAGGGAACCTTTATCAAAGTTTGTCTCATTTTTTGCATAGAATTCAAAATTGCTGCTAAATATATGGTGTTCCATAAGAAAAAACATAACTTTGATGTGTCACACTTTTTTGGAACAATCCGAAAAGATAAGAAAAACCCAATGAACAATCTAAAGGATACAAGTGGTAACATTATAAACGAAGAAAATGAAATATTAGTAGGATGGAGGGAGTACTTTGAAGAGTTATTAACAACAGGACATACAGAAGAAGAAAATGACGAAGAGCAAACAGAGAGAGAAAGAAATTACCATTTATTCGCTACAAGAACAACCCAAGAGCTAGAAGTGGAAATAAGCAAAAATGAGGTAATAAAGGCGATTGAAAAAATGAAAATAGGAAAAGCACCAGGAATAGATGAAATAAGGACCTATATACAAAAAAGGAAGCTATAATGAATGTAAAAATTATAGAATTACACTAGACGACAGACAAGCAGCATTTAGAACCAACAGATCAACACAGGACTGGATATTTACATTAAGGCAAATAGCAGAAAAAATAACAGACACAAAACAGCGAAATGTACGTAGCAGCAGTTGACTTAGAGAAGAAACAGAAAATGTAGTACGAGTTAGCGGCAAAACAACAACGAGTTTCGTGACTGACAGAGGAGTCAGACAAGGAGGAGTATTGAGCCCGTTTTATTCATAATAATAATGGACGAAATAGCCAAACAAGTTAGTACACACGAAAGGAAAACTCACATAGGATACACTAGACTAAGACCTATCTATATGAACGAGCTAATGTATGCTGATGACCTGCTAATATTTGCTAATATAAAGAACGCATTACAAAACAGAATAAATAAGTGGAGTAAGAAAAGGAGAAAATATGGACTACAGATACACACAAAAGACCGAAATAATGAAAATATCCAACACATCAGAGGTAGCAACCATTCAGATACAGGAAAAAGAGATGAAGAATGTCGACAGATTAAATTATTTGGGGACAATTGTAAGACCATATGGTACAACAAAAGAGGTATCAAAACGTACAAAGATCAAAATTTATGAATCTGTTCTACTACCAATGCTGACTTATGGATGCGAATCATGGGTGCTAACTGAAGTAAAAAATAACCACCTGCGAGATGAAGATACTAAGAAAGATAGCGAGAGTAACGAGACTGGACAAAATAAGAAATGATAAAATAAGAAGTGAGTTAAACGTGATAAGTGCGGTACAAACAATTGAGCAGCAACAGCTAAGGTGGTTCGGACACATGTGAGAATGAAGGAGAACAGAACAGTCAAGGTGATATGGGAGACGGAAACAAACAAAAAGAAAAGAAGAGGTAGACCACGAAAGAAATGGAAGACAGAAATAGCGATAAATCTATAAAAAAGAGGACTGAACTGGTACCAAGCCAAACCCGAAGCAAAGGATAGAACTAAATGGAGAAGAACTATCACCTCTACACCTAGGGTAGAAGAGGTTGCGGATAAGTAAGTAAGTAAGTATGAGCTGGTTAAAGCGCTTACCTGAAAAGCAATCTCTTCCGCGGGGAAGCACCAATATGCGAATTCAATTGTCATCATTATGATATAGCCAGTAGTGGCTATTAACTCAATCATATCAACATGTCTTCAAAAATATAAGAATTACTTTATTTATATTTTTCATATAATGTGATGCATACAAACTTACCCAAGAATTATAACATACAATTGCGTGCATCCCGTAATCAGTGTTACAAAATACTGGAAAAGAAACATCCAGGCATATACTCTATTCATCCGTTTCACTATCCTGAAAATTATATGACACAAAACCGAAGAAATTATCAAATAATGACTTACGATAGTAGGAACTGATGGTGTTTTATACAACTATGCATTACTAACACATCCTTGCGCACACCCAAATGCTTCAGTTTATGTTTCAGCAGTCTCAACTGGATTATAACATGAACCGAATATGTTACGTACATTAAGTCAAAAGGGAGCGCTGTGTAAGCGCCGAAACATATGAAATAGTATTGACTAAGAAGCACTACCGTTTCTAAAACTATCGAATCCGGTACCCAACAATCGAAAACGTATATACCTTTGCTGAAAGCTGGTTTTAGAAGTAAAGCTACAATTATTGAAACCGTGCCCGCGGAAAAGAAGTATTGGATAGGGTTCAAGACTTTGTAGGCACGGCTTATGTTGTCGTTATATTCTTTGTTAATCTTCAAATCGCAACGTTTCCAAAAATGTACCACGCCTCTTAATAATTCCACGATATCGCATTTGTAATACAAGAAGGCCACATATTTCACGGAAATCTAGGAAGAACGAGTACCTATGTAGTAGTGTAGATGATTTACGTAAATCCGTATACCTACGTGAATCACTGAAAATAATCCCTCGATTGTCTGAATGTACATCGCTGGTTCTACGTGAAATAAATTTGCTACAATTGGAGTAATGGTAATGCCCATTACGACCATGTTGATGAAACGGTAAACATTTAATATTGCATGTGTCGTATCCGCCGCCATTGATTCCCCGATAGTTTTAAAAGCGTTTATACTAAGTTGCAAGATATCATCTTCTGGTATATGCTCCATAATATCTATTCTTATAGAGGGAACGACTTTTCTTCCTATACTGTGCCAATTGTCTTACGATACTGATGCTAAATCTAACGCCAGCCGCTCAACCACTTGAGTCATTAAATATAATTAGGGTAGTACATAGGTATATAAATATGGAAACGTAATGATGGTCCTGTATTATTTAAATGGATATTCAAACTGTAACTTAATGGTTTGAAACTTTAGCGCGATAATAATTTCTATTAGAAAAAAAGACTGTTCGAATGAATAATAATAAGTTTAAAAAGTTTAATATATCCCATTAGTTAATTTTAAGACCTCCACTCAAATTGCTACTGAAGCATAAATAAGTAACATAAAACGTTTGAATAATCTTAATAACATATGGGTACAAGTATATTTGCTGGTTACTAAAAAGAATTATTTGCAAAGTACGTTTACTAGAATAACTCACAATGTGCCAAGGTGTGGTGGTATTATTTATTTAAGACATTCCTCAATATTGCATAGCAGGAGAAAGTTTTGCGGACAATCTGAAGACATTAAACTGTTTACGTGTAGTACCTACAGTGTGATGATGAAGTTTGAAACTAAGCTCTTCTTTGATTAATACAAATTAAAAACCACCACCATTTTTCACCATTTCTTTAAATGACAACCCTCATTTTTTTTAGTTTTTGAAAGATCCCAAGCAGCATCAAAGTATCGGTAACCGAGATCGGAACTTCAGAGAAGTCGTTGTTACGTTAATATTACTAAAAAAACGACTTTCTAGTTTTTCCTACTTTTATTTAAACTTCTTTGGTAATTATGTAGTTATTATTACTACAATTTGGAATTTAATAGTTTCATTAATCTAGGTAGTATTTTGAAGTTTCTGGAATGGGACTGTTACTATATAAAATAACTTTAAGGTGGCACCAACTTTAAAGTGATATTCGATAGTTCCTGTAACGATGTTTTGTTACTAATATTTCACTTCAAAGTTTTTATTACTTTATGGTAGCGTTGAAAGTAACTACGACGTCGTTTCTACTTTTGAAATGCCTTCAAAATTATGGAACTGTGTAGTAATATTTAAGGTGAAATTAATTATCTCGCTAATCACGAAAACTACTTCACACTAATTTTTACTTTCCACTTTGCCTTAAAATTACCACAAAGTTGCAATTACTTCAAAAATACATTTTAAAGTAGCCGTCACTTTATAGGGATAAAATTATATACCAGGTACCAGTTGTTGGAAATTCCATTTTGTTCATTATCGAGTACCTTGAGTACATCTTGATATCTGTATGTGTTTCAATAGTAAGATGTGAAGTTAGTATTTTTAAGATATTGTTGAAATGTAAATTTTTAATCATAAGAATAATGATCCTTATATCAATGTATTTTTTTGTCGAGCTCTAACAATTCTGTTCAAGGACTAGGAAAAACATGCCGAAAAACCTAGTCAAGAGCTTAATTTTATAAAATTAATTCATAAATTAGAGTGTTCTAATTGATCTAGAAATGGAAAAAATATCAGGAAAATAAGATAAGTACAAAAAGGTCATAAAAATACATTATACTTCCCACTTATGTGGAACAACAGTAAAATATATGCCACACTTTTCTTGTGTCGCCACAATTTTAAAACTCGACATAGTTTTCTTTTAATGCACAGTTCAAAAATCAAAAGATATCCAGCAGGCACAAAACGGTTGCAATTAAAGGTTAAAGTTCCAATTGGAACTTTATAGTGACAATGGGAACTTTATCGTGGCTTCTGGAGCTTTCAGGTAGTTTTTTAGTTATTGCTACTATATAGTTTGAAATATCTACAATAAATATTCTACTTAATAGTAATAATGACTTTAAAGTGATAAAACTGTAGTGACCGCTACTTGCGGTAAAGTAGCAAATCTTTCAAGCCCACATTATGTAGTAAATACTACTTTACAGTAATTCCTATATAATGCGCCATTTCGTTATTGTACAACAATTACTGTATCCTCAAAATATCCCAAGAAAAAGATAAATTATAACGAAACTGAACTCCTATATAATTAGGAGAAAGGTTAGAAAAACATTTCAACACCTTTCACCAATTTCATGCATTTTTTTATTATGTGCCCGAAAAAAAAATAATTGCAAAACATATATTTTGAGATGGCGCGTTTTTGTTTTGAATCTATTAACATCACATTTGACAGAATTTTTTTAAGCGTTTTGAATTTCTTTGTACTCGAAACTTGTAAATCAGCAAGTTTTGCGTATCCCTACAAGCGGTAT
This sequence comes from Popillia japonica, assembly GCA_004785975.1. NCBI lineage: Eukaryota > Metazoa > Arthropoda > Insecta > Coleoptera > Scarabaeidae > Popillia > Popillia japonica. The sequence goes on along the minus strand of SMLS01029260.1, from coordinate 16,150 downwards.
ACTTCCTTAAACCTACAAATATTATTCCATTATGGTTGTCGCGGCTGTATAATGACGGGAGATGCTTAAAAGCTCTTTTTAAATATGTAAGAAAAAGGCAAGGCCAAAACGACAAGCAATTATATAATAAGTATAAGTAGCGGGGTAGTAATTTTTACGTAGCTATCACCTTCAAAATGTTCCCCATTTTGGTCGTTGGCACGTAATGGAAACGTGGCAATAACGTTCCCGTCATTAGTAACCACAACTTTACAGTTCCCAACAACAGTCGCCGGGACGTAGCAACGACTAAAAATGCTGCTTGGGATGTACCCACCATTTGAATGATGATCTAAAACAGTTTTCTCGAGAAAAAAATAATAAAATCAAATTTTATTTTTAACAACACGACCGTCTATCTACTAAATTAAAACAACGTTTATCTTAAATGTTCGAACTGTAGTCCTTCTGCCACCTAACATTCCCCGACACGAGTGTAAACACTTTGAACGCTACGATTAATCATATCAGGGCTGATTTGTGCCATTTCATCGCGAATTCTTTGCCGTAAATCTTCCAAATTATCACTTGATTAAACACTTGATTTCAAATATTCCCATAAAAAACATCTAATGGTGTTAGGTCAGGAGAACGAGGTGACCATTCAATTGTGCCTCTTCTTCCTATCCATCTTCCCGGAAAAGTGACGTCCAGATATCTACGTATATCTTCGGCCAAATGGGCAGGCGCACCAGCTTGTTGAAACCAAATACTCGGATGGGCCACATCTGCATTTTCATTATTTGGAAAGAGGGCTGCCAGAGGTGGTACCACCTCTAATTGAAGAAGGTTTCAATATCGGTCACCAGTTAAGTTTCCATCAATAAAGAAAGGTCCTAAAAACTGTCGTCCTAAGATTCCTACCAAACATTTATTTTGTATCGGCGTTGGTTGTGGACTTCCTGAGTCCAGTAAGGATTTTCCCGTGACCAGTACCTACCGTTGTGGCGATGTACAGTTCCGTTGAGATGAAAAGTAGCTTTATCAGAGAAAATAATGTTATTTAACAAATTGGGATTCTCACCACATCACATGGCAACATCAATTCCTCGCAAAACTCTAAACGGCGGTCTGAATCATTCTCATTTAATTCGTGTACTAGCTGTAATTTGTACGGGTGATCCTTTTCTTTTTTAAACAATTTCACAATAGTAGTATGGTGTAAGTCGTTGTTCAGGGCCAGTTATCTGGTAGACGCACGAGAATTGTCCTCAGCTTCAAGAAAGACATTCAACATTGTTTCTTCATTTACTTTAGGTCGACCTTGCCGAGGCAAATCTCTTACAAATCCATGTTCCATAACTTTTGCAACTATTTTACTAACTGTAGATCTTACAATTGGAAGTTTATCAGGATGCTCTTGATTGAATAACTCATATGCTTCTGTATGAGTTCTTTGCCTGTCATCGTATCCAACCATCATTAAAATTTTTATTCTTTCACGTTCAGTTAAATGTGCAATTTTTACAAAACTTCGAAAAACCTAATGATTTTGAAATTTTATTTGTAAGAATGTCAGTATCACGCTACAAATGTTAAAATAAACATTAAGTTTCGACGTTGCTTTGTTTCCATTTTGTTTTGTATTAAAAAGAATAAAAAATTTCTTAACGAAAAAAGTTTACGAATGTTTTATGTTCTCCTGCTTTTTATTATGATGAAAGCGCCGTGCGCCCTGTATCACCCTGTATACAGCCGCGAGTATGCACCATCCTGCATACAACTCGCGTATATGTACAACAACCTAATTATACCACCCTGTATACTAGATAATGTACCGCCCTGTATATGAACTTAATGTTTACACAGTCCTTTTTATTATTTGTTAATAACAATGTAATCGTGAAGTCATTAAGTGACGTCACGAATGTCCTTCGACATCCCCATTTGTTTATTATTAGTGTCACTTCGGTACGTGCCCTTATTGCGGACGGACGTGTCGTTGTCCGTGGGGTTCATTTTCTAACAACAGTATTTTCCGCTGTTGTATTTCTATCTGTGCGGCTTTCACATTTAATTTTCTTCTATCTATATTATTCCCGTTATGCGAACACGCAATTTTTAATAGTTGCCCGTAAGGTTTCAATTTTTCAGTTATTTCTAATTTCAAAATTCCCCGCACAAATGCGTGTAGTCGTTAGGGTTAGTTGGTATTTTGTTACCAACTAACGAACTACTCAATATGAATACTATGTTGTTATTTTTCTTCAAATATTGTCAACGATTGTTGTAAAGCATTCATGTTGGGTAAGGTCGTTTCGTTTCTTGAGTTGAGTGTTTGGGTGCTAAATGTATGGGATTGCAAGTTACTTTCTTCGTGGGCTTGATTCCTTGGCTATACATTCAATGTGAATACTTTGTAGTAACTCATTTTCCAAATTTTACACAATGGAGATATACAAAAATGCGAATGCTGTCACTAGAGCTCGTATGGTCGTTGGGTTCTTGCTTCTTGTTTGACATTCGGATATGTCCGAGTGGGTGCTCTAATGGCACAGTTCCAATGACACCAAAATGCCTCTGTATGAGACCTATCAAACTGTTGTTGGTGTTTGGCGTTCACAAGAGTATCGATGTGGCAGCCCTAATCTTGCGCATACCTCCTTTTTTCTAATTTGGGATCAATGACTGCTGCAATGTATTCACGTTGGGTTATAGTCTTGCATTCTTTATCGTGTCGTTTCTTCCACAACGACACGAATTCTCTTGAGTGTTTGTGTTCTAAGTGTGTGAGGGTGATGTTGTAGTGCAAGTTGTTTTCATCTTGTGCTTGATGAATGACTGTGTGCGATTATCTGGTGAGTGTGTGAGGATGATGTTTGAGTGCAAGATATTTTCATGTTGTGCTTGATTCCTTGGCTGGCTATATATTCAATGTAAATGCTCTGTAGTACTCATTTCCCAAATTTTATACAATAGTGCGAATGCTGTCACTAGAGCTCGTATGGTCGTTGGGTTCTTGCTTCTTGTTTGACATTCGGATTCATCCGAATGGATGCTCTAATGGCATAGTTCCAATGACACCAAAATGCCTCTGTATGAGGCCTATCAAACTGTTGTGGGTGCTTGGTGTCCACAAGAGGATCGATGTGGCAGCCCCAATTAATCTTGCGTATATCTCTATTGTTCTAATTTGGGATCAATGACCGTTGCAATGTATTCATGTTAGGTTATAGTCTTGCATTCTTTATCGTGTCGTTTCTTCCACAACGACACAAATTCTCTTGAGTGTTTGTGTTCTGAGTGTGTGAGGGTGATATGTGGTTTGAGTGTAAGTTATTTTCATGTTGTGCTTGATGAATGACTGTGTACGATTATTTGGTGAGTGTGTGAGGATGATCGTATTGGAAGGTTGTGTACTGAATGTGTGAGAGTGATGTTAGAGTGAAAGTTCTCAATGGTCTTTTGCGTGTTTTACAGTCTGTTACAGGTCACGGGTGAAGCGACAACGATTTCTAACGGCGGAGCTAGTTTGTACCAACATTTACGAAGAGTCTACCTTCTCTACTCTTCTTAGATACGAGCTCTACGATATTTTTTTAGATTAATTTACCGAAAAATATTTGCTTAGTTGAAGATTAGTATTTTTATCTTTCGTTGTCACTGTTGGTGGATTAACGAAGCAAATATTACGTTCAATATTTAAATTTATATTAATGTAAAGGTTAACAATTATTATTCTTAAGTCTTTTCGAAGGTAGAGTAAGTGGAGAGGCCTCAACAATTTTGTATTAAGTTGTAAGTTAGCGAAGTATGAACCTTTAGCACTAGTACATAGAAAAATATACGTACATTTCAGGGTCATGTTCTAAAAGATCTTGAACTGCTATTTTATGGTATGGATATAGCAACTGTTCTCTAATTACTGCGTGAACGACATCTTTACATACTCCTACTTCCCTACCTATTCGTCTAGTACTTATTTCTGGATCTTCTTCAACACGTTCTAAAATTTCTTCTTCAACTGCAGGAATCCTTACAAAACGCTGCCTTCCATAATCAGCGGTTGCAGGAGCAAAGCGACCGGTCTCCCGAAGACATCGCTCAATAGCAGCAAACGTTGGGAAACTTGGTATTCGACGATTTGGAAACCTTTCAAAATACACCCTAACACACTGTCGAGTATTTCCTTCACAAAATCCAAATACCAATTGCATTGGTGTATTGTAAGGTCATGATAAATGATAATTATTATCAGAGCATTTAAGAAACTTTTGAACACTAATGACAATTCAGGCATTTTAGATTTGACACTATTATTACTTAGCCATGAATTCATAGACGACTGGATTACTTTTTGATTTTTTTTTGGAACGCACGACCATTAGCACACATAAGAAAATTTTACAAGATACATAATTTGATCGTTTTTGAATACTCTATCCAATAAAAATTATTTCGTGTCTCTACTACAGACAGCAAAAAAAATATATTAATTTTCATAATGGTTATGCGTATTTCATTCACTTTTGGTATTAGTATTTTCTTGAAATTTTCTCAAAACATTTGTCCAATAATACTAACTGACCATGCCAAATCTTATTAAAATCGCATAAGCCGTTTTGAATTTATAATAAAAAAAACAATTTCAAAATTTTAACTTTAAGGCCGCACAGCGCCCAAACTAAGCGACTTTGGACTAAGGTAAGTTTATTTAAATCGACTTATTTTGGTCTAAGGAATATGTGGTACGCGTGTGTAAAGACCTTTTACAAACACCTTGTATGTTGTTCCAAAATTTAGCCTTCTATCATATATATGTACTTCTTGTAATTGTTCTATATTATTCCAAAGTTGTTCCAATTTGGAACAGAAGCCACAATTTAGGGGAGGATACTTAAAGTAACTCATGAATTCTATTTTACAGTGCATGAACTAATATATTACAGATATTCTATAGAATACAGTTTCAGAAATGGCGCATCAAGCACAAGTAGCAACAACAAATGAAATTATTTATCTTATTATCGTCGAATCAATCAAATGCAAGTGGATATCGATACAGGTCATACTTATTGTCTTAACAGTTGTTATTACATCCTCCATTCGTCCCTGTATTTGTCGATAATGGAATAATATAATGTATTCTATATAGGGCTTTGTATATATTTTGCCTATACTTTAAAGCATTAACTTTAATGATTCCTCCCTAGGCTGTGGCAGATCAGAGAGGGTGAGATTCATAATGGATATGCATAATATTAATGTTCGTCACAGACAGATTTACAGTAAGAATTTCTCCTATCTCTATTCTTTTTGCATACACAATTAAATTCGTAGTTTTTGTAATTTTAAAGGAAAATAAATCGATTTTACATTGGAAAAATATCTTGGGAAATATTTTTTTTCTCATAATAATCCAACAAAGACACTACTTAATTAAATTTCTATAAATCACATCTACTCTCTATGAATGAAGTCAAGAATTCAGGTAGAAATTTTAGTTTTAGAGAAACAGAAAAATCCATTTTCGTGATTCATATCTTTATTGACTACCAATATTATACCAATTCCCCTTACAATTAGATATCATTTTAGTAAGAAGCCCTATTTGGCGTAATCATCATTAACAAAAATTGTACAAATGTAATTATACGCGCAGTTAAAACAAGTTATAACAAGTTAGAAGAAGTTCGAAGAAATCTAAAAATTCATATTTTTCAAAAACTATTCCTTATATATGTTTCTGTAAAAGCAGTATATATGGGTGAACGAACAACAATAATTCAACGTAATTATAGGGTGTGCTCGATAGATAAGCAGGAAGGTAACTTTATACATACATATTCAATCAATTAGTATCTATAACAACATGCGGTTAACGTATTAATCATTCAACAGTAGATTAATGTATAATGTTGGGCAATTGAGGAGAATCCATAATAAATTACAGGTATTACCAATTTATCGCTATCATCCCCCAATTGATACGATTTGAATTATAAATGACGGAGGGCAAAAGATTAAGTTATGAGAAATTCGGAGATCACGAACAGGTGTCCTAGATCAATATCGTTTCACGCTCTATCCGAAAGTTATCTTAGAACTTGCTCCGCTTTTAATATACCGAGTCGAATTTACTCTAATTTAATTTATGAAAACTAAAATTGTACGAAACTAAATTATATTGTTGCCGTAATTAATATCAAACTTGTTTATGAGAGATATTATCACAAAAAGAGAAGAAAGATTGTTTTTATATAATAATTTCGTATATATTTAATGACTGAATTGATGTAATTACCCCTCTTTATACATGTTATGATTAGCAATAAATGAAATCGAGATTCTGCTTCAAGAAATTAAATTAAATTATTTATTTTAAATTAACCACAAAGAACGCCATCTTATACAGAGTAGCTGAACTAGTGCAAGTTAGGTGACTAGCCCTCATAAAAATAAGGATTATTTCACTAAAACATTTCGGCGACTAATAATACAGCTTTTACTACATAGATGGCTCAACTTACATGCAACGATAAAAATATGAAATATAGTTATCATATTTAACTGTTTTTCGTCTTATACTGAATTATTTATAAGAAAGTGTTGACAATTATTTTTATATAAATATACGCAAACACTCCCTCAATGATAGTGTTTTAATAAAAGTAAAATATCATTTCATTCATCAACAATAAGTAATTCTCCCAATCATATTTAAACCGAATTGTGCGCTCAATAAATATTATCATTCTATCAACTACGTTCACATAAAAAAATTGGAACCAGAACTAATTGGAGGAAGTTGGTTAAATAACAAAATTATTTTGAAAGTTTAAATTTCCCACTCAAGGTCAAGTATAATGGGTTGCCTAGTTTCAGGTCAATATCAACCACATTTTTAGCGAACTATTTTTATTAATTATTATATTATTAACTTTGAATCAATAATATTATTTGATAACGATAATTTGTGCTCAAATAAACATGATTAGTAGGAGTCCACGTATTTGTTTCCAAGTCTCACTAATTACACCATAATAGAAGAGTTGCATTGGCCGACCGCGCTTGTCAAGTGTGAGATGTCGGGGTTGATTTGGTGAAATGTGCGGTGAAACATTTAAAAAATAAGGATCATGGCTATGTACAAAGGCTTTCGAGTTCTAGAAAAATCAAAACCACCTAGTCCTCATAGTATTTTATTAGAATATCGTGGAAAAGAGAACACCTTACTCTTTGAAAGTCAAGCAGTTGCTGTTTTATGTAAGTTGACGTTTTATTGTTGTTATATTAAAGATTCGTAACCTCAAAATTATTACCATTAGCTGTTCAAGAGACAGAAGCTGTTAAAAAACAATATACAAAGATATTAGATGCGTACGGATGTCTCGGTGTATTGCAATTAAATGCTGGGGAAAATACCGTCTTGTATCTTGTTATGATAACAGGATGCTTTTCCGTGGGAAAAATCGGTGATACCGAAATATTTCGGATAACTCAAACACAATTTATCCCCCTACATTATCAGCAAACTGAAGATCGTATTGTGGAAGTTCGCAAATTATTAAATTCGGGCACATTTTATTTTTCGTGGAATACAACCGCTGTTCCTTTGGACCTAACATTATGTGCACAAAGGAGGCAAAAGACTTTACAGACAGATCATCGTTTCTTTTGGTAAGCTTTATATTATTAACATCGCAGCGCTTTAATGGATTTTATTACAGGAACAGGATGTTATTCGTACATCTAGTTCATTTCGGGGTAGACTGCAATGCATGGTTGGTAAAGGCAATGTGTGGGTCAGTTGAGATACGTACAGTGTATATAGGACATAGGAAGGCGTTAGCTGCTGTTATATCTAGGTTGAGTTGTGAGCGTGCCGGTACAAGGTTTAACGTTAGGGGTACAAACGATGAGGGGCATGTTGCTAATTTTGTCGAAACAGAGCAAGTCATATTTTTGGATAACGAAGTTTCGTCATATCTACAAACGAGAGGATCTGTACCTTTATTCTGGGAGCAACCTGGTGTACAGGTAGTACAATGCGTACAATCAATATAATTTAGAATTTCCCTACTTTATTCATTAGGTAGGGTCTCACAAGGTGAAGTTATCGAGGGGTTTCGAAGCATCCAAATCAGCATTTGATAGACATATGAGGATGATAAAAGAGAGGTATGGCAAGCAGGTCATCGTTAATTTATTGGGAACTAGCTTAATTGGTAGTAAAGAAGGTGAAGCTACGTTAAGTCAGGAATTTCAGGTGCTTATATGATATAATCGAATGTCTCTGTTAGACTAAATTTATTTCCGTAATCAGAGACACCACGAGGAATCTGATCATAACGACATCCCTCATATAGTGTTCGATTACCACCAAGAGTGTCGAGGTGGTAATCAAACGAACTTATCTAAATTGAAAGGGAAAGTTGGGCAATATCTGGACGAGTTTAATTTTTTCCACACCGACGGCGTCACGGTGTATAGTTTCCAAACTGGTACGCTTAGAACGAATTGTTTAGATTGCTTGGATAGAACGAATTGCGTGCAAACATTTTTCGGTTTAGAGGTACGAATCGGGTAAACAGGATGTGCGATAATTACATAATTCGTTTAATTCTAGGCGCTTGCGAAGCAATTACAGGTAATGCAATTAATTGATAAGAAACAAACCATATCGCGATTCGAGGAAGTATTTAAACAAATGTGGATAAACAACGGTAACGAGATAAGTAAAATTTACGCAGGCACGGGAGCTATACAGGGTGGATCGAAGGTATATCGATGTTGCGATTAACTAAAAGAAAAATTAATCTTGTAAGCTTTAGCTTATGGACGGAGCTAGATCCGCAGCGAGAACAATACAAAACAATCTGCTAGATAACTCCAAACAAGAGGCGATAGACGTGCTTCTAGTCGGCTCTACGTTAAGCACGGAATTATCCGACAGGGCAAGAACTTTGCTGCCGTATAACACATTACACGGTATTAATTCCTATACTTAAGCTTAAGTATTTTATGTAATCGGAGATTATTCCAGCGCCACCTCATGTTTTACGCGAAATGTGCAAACGATATACGGAATATACGACCCCGTTGCAGATCAGGGTAGCTGTAGGCACTTATAACGTAAACGGAGGGAAACACTTCCGCAGCTTAGTTTTCCGGGAAATATCTCTATCCGATTGGTTATTGGATAATAAGCCTACAAATCATTTAGTCGACGTATCGCATAACAACGACATACATTCAGTGCCGGTTGACATCTACGCCATTGGATTTGAGGAAATCGTCGACTTAAACGCTGCAAATATCGTAGCTTCTAGCAGCGAGAACGCCAAAGCGTGGATGGAGGAGTTGCAGAAAGTTTTGTCGAGGGATAGACCGTACGTTTTAGTTTCGTACCAACAACTGGTGGGGGTATGCTTGTTTCTATTTGTACGCCCTGAGCATGTTCCTTATATAAGGGATGTAGCTGTCGATTCGGTCAAAACGGGTTTGGGAGGACATGCAGGTATATTATCATATTTCTTTTCTAGTAATTTTTTTCGTAACGTAATTTTTTTGTAGGAAATAAAGGGGCCGCGGCTATCAGGATAGTTTTTCACGCCACATCATTGTGTTTCGTTTGCGCCCATTTTACCGCCGGGCAAAGCCAAGTCAACGAAAGAAACGAAGATTACGCCGAAATCACGCGGAAAATCAGCTTTCCCATGGTAATTATTCTGGGTGGGGTTGCGTTTTTATACAAACGTTTTTTTAGGGAAGAACTTTAAACTCGCACGAATATCTATTTTGGTGTGGCGATTTTAATTATAGGGTTGATATGGATAAAGAGGAGATGAAGGAATTGATCAGGCAAGGCGATTACGAGACAATACTGCAATTTGACCAATTAAAGGTGTATTCATTAATAAATCGTCTTTATGTTACTAACGGAATGTTTCAATTTTAGAAACAACAGGAAGGTGGAAAAGTATTTAAGAATTTTATAGAAGGCGACATAACCTTCGCTCCTACGTACAAATACGATTTATTCAGCGACGATTACGATACTAGCGAGAAATGCAGGCAACCAGCTTGGACGGATAGAATTTTATGGAAGCGGAGGCCATTGTTCCCCGATAACGCCGTCGAAGAAAATTACAATCCGGGAAAATTAATCAACTACGGTAGAGCAGAATTAAAGCAAAGCGACCACCGCCCAGTGGTAGCAACGGTCGATATAGAAATCCACAAGATCGATCCCGAAAGAAGACAGAACGTATTCTATCAAGTCATCGCGGATTTAGGCCCGCCGGACGGAACCATCATCGTCCATTGGCAAGATTCGCCTCAAAACGAAGACGGACCTGTATTCGATGATAATTTAATGTTCGCGCTATTACAAGAATTAGCGCAGATAGGGGAGGTCATTCTAGTAAGATTCGTCGCTGATACCATGTGGGTGACGTTTAGGGACGGGCAGTGCGCTTTGAGCGCCGCTTCGAAGAAATTTGTTCGAGTAAGATTTGTGTGTTTTATTAGAGTAATCGTATTTAGGTTAAATATTACAGATATTGGATCATAACTTGACGTTATCGCTGAAAACGCCGAATTGGGTCGATCAGGCTAAAGAAGAAATAGGGTTATGTTCTAGTAATACCGTTCCGTTATATATTTCGTCGAATTCCGATTATAATTGTAAGTTATATATATGTATATTAGCACTACCAGCCTAACAGGCACATGGCTTTCTCTTTCCACTTTGCAACTTCCATTTCCCTCAGGTCATTCTTGGCTTACGTTTTTCTGACATTCGTTCTATATACCCTCTCCATCCAATTCAATTTCTCATCTGTTTTACTTAACACCCATTTTTATGATTTTAATTCGTCCGAACGTCACTGTGGGTTTGATTTTTTTTAACGAACGTAGCCGGTCTAAAGACCGGACAAGAGGACCGTCCCACATTTCCCCACCTGACATAACTTCAGCTGGGGTTCGGGCTGTCTTTTCTTATTTTTTTCCCGAGTTTTCCGTACATCCCCGATCCACCAGGTGCTTAGGGGTTCGGGTTGGCACTAGACATCAACACTGCCTGTTCCAGAGTTGTTCGACTGCCTTTTAAATTCCTCGCTCTCTTTTTGCTTCATGATAGCTGTTACCATGGTGTCTATTACTCTCCAATTCTTCCTGCTGGTTATCATGATGTTGATTATTGTATCCGGTGTCAGTGGGCCGGTCAATCTATAGGCTGTTTCCCTGTGATCCCTATCCATCTGTCACACTCAAAAATTGTGTGTTCAGCCGTGTCTGTTGCTCCACAATATATACATTCGTCTGACCCATCTTTACCAAACCGTTTTGCATAATATCTATAGCAACCATGAGCAGTGAGAACCTGAGTCAGGTAGTAGTTGACTTCTCGATGACTACAATTTACCCCCTCTTCCACATTTCCAATCAATCGTCTAGTGCACTGGTCCTTTACTGTTTCCCTTTCCCATCTTTTCTGCCAGTCTTAGAGTGTTTTGCCTGGCTTCTAAGCGACGTTTGCCTACCTCGCCTCTATGCGCATGGGTGTGGGATCTTTCTAGAGCTAGAAGATCAATGGGTATGGACCCTGTGATCACTTGCAGCGCCAAGCCCGACACTGTTCTGTATGCAGATGGTACTCGCAGTAGCATGTTTCTCTGAGCTCTAGCAAGTTGATCCATATCGGCGCTCCATATAACAATATGTTGTGTGTGACACTAGCTAATATGGCTCTCTTAGTGCTCCTGGGCCCTCCAATGTTGGTCATCAGCCTTGTTATTTTGGCAGCCCTATCTTCGGCTTTGTCTACTACCGTACGTATATGCTGTCTATAGTTCCCTTTCTCATCGATTATGACACTTAAGTACTTGACGGTCTTCTTAGGCACTATCCTCACCCCGTTCAACATAAAACTTGTACAGCCACGGTTTCTTCCTCCTGTTGCTACAACTGCTTCAGTCTTTTCTAATGCAAGCGTCAACTGATGCTCCTCCATCCAAGTGTTGATTTCTTCAAGACATTTATTTGTGTTATGCATAAGCCTGTTCTCATCTCTGGCGCCTACAATCAGAGCTAAGTCGTCCGCGAAGCCTATGGTTCTAGCATACACTGTAAGTTCCAGTCCAAGCACACCGTCACACAAAACAGTCCATAATGTTGGTCCCAAAACCGATCCTTGTGGAGCTCCTGAACCGCACTCTACCATTTCTTCATTGTCCTGTGCAATATTCCTACGTCTTAGGTAGCTCGAGACTAAATTGACGAGATATCCAGAGATTTTCCTTTTCCGTAGTTCTTCGATGATTAATCTGTGGTTTGCCGTGTTAAATGCGTTTTAAAGTCTAATGTTATGAGGGCGCACCACCTGGTGTCAAATTCTCTGATTGTCTCCACCGCAGTTTGCAGCGCATCTATACTTGATTTTTTTTCTCGGAAACCATATTGGTGTTCGTGCAGTCCTCCTGTCTCTTCTAGTTCTTTGTGTAGTCTGTTTCTTATTAGCGTCTCAAGCAACTTACTTATCGTGTTCAACATACACAGTGGCTTAAAGGAATCTGCCTGTTCAGAGAACTTTCCGCCCTTGGGGATCACAATAACTCAGGCAATTTTCCATTCTTCAGGAAATTTTTGAGTGCGTAGAATCCCGTTCATAGCCGCCAGAACCAGACCGGGCGCGTGATCCAGTGCAAGTTTCACAGCCTCAGGGGGGATTTCGTCCATCCCAGGCACCATCCATCTGGCCATTCCTGGGTTTGATTGCCGTCTTATATAGCCTTATTTTTGCTGATCAAGAGATCATTAGCGAACGGTCTTCCCAAGAATGAACGATATTGCCCCCTTTAAATTTCGGTAATCTTCGTCGGGTCAGGTCATGCATTTTGTTTTTTGCTCGTTGAAATAAAGTCCCCTTTGTGGGTTTATGGGACATATAACTGTATGTGGCCAGTCTCGTGGGATTTTTCATCCATACAGGATGTTTCAGGAGGAAAAGGACGTATTTAGAATTCGATTCTCAACTGCTACAGAAATAATTAATTTATGCCAAATATTTCATCCACCCCCAAAGATAATAATGGAGGGGGTTTAGGTCAGATGATAGCGCAAGCCAATCGTGTGGATCACCACCACAGATTTAGAAAGTGATTACTTAAGAAATTTCTAACCATTCGATTAAAATTTGGAGGGGCTCCATCATGTTGCTAAAGGTACATCATCCAAAATTTCTGGTGCGGTATATCTTCCAAAAGCTGCAAATAGTTTTCTCTAGTAAGACGCTCATCCAATACAAATGGACTGAATAATCGATCACCTAACACGCCACACCATACCGGATTTTCGTTTGGCCAACGATATTCATTGAGCAGTTAACTTCATCGTAAGTGAACTCAGCCTCATCGCTAAATAAAATGATTAAGGCATGATCACCACTTTGACGATTTTGAACAGCAACGGCTTCTTGTATTTCCGCATTTCTTTCCGAAACGATTCTGGCACTAGAAAATGCTCCAAATACTTTTTTTAATTTCAGCCCCTTCTCCTTGTAGTGGGCGTATTCCTGAGATTTTCTTCGTTCTAATCTTTTAATTCGCCCTCACCTTTCAATAGCTCTTCGAAGTATTCCTTCCAGCCTTCTAATATTTCCTTACTTTTATAACGCACAGATTTTGGCGGATATCCTCATTTTCCCATCTTCACGTCTTGAAACAAAATTTGTAGCTCTCCGCTTTTGGTTTGATAACTAACATCCTCATTCTCGCTTCTTATCTTTTATCCAACTCCTGTCTACAATTATTGTAAGTTAATAAAAATTAAAATCCAGGTAGATAACAATGCTTTTTGTAGGTTTGGGCATTCCAGATGTGAATAAAGGAAGCGGAAGAGGGCCTCCTAGCAGACCGCCGCCTCCTAACGTAAAACCGGCAGCTGCTCCTAAAATCCCTCGGGTAACAAAATTAAATAATTTTTATTAAATAATTTTTTAATAAATAATTGAAATATAACAGGCTGGAATTATAAGTATCCCGCCGAAATCCGTTCCGGAATTACCGATAACACCCCAAGAAGAAACTGGGATTTACGAGGAAATTAACGATGATGTAGTTAGTTGTCCGGAACCGCAAGTTCCACCGCCGCCTCCACCGAGGCCGGAGCCCGTAACGCAATCGCAGATAACGCCGCCTCCAGTGCCGGCTAGGTCTGCTCCGCCTCCACCTTTACCAGCAAGGCCTCGTTAAATTGAATTTATATTATTTATAATAACTTAGGAATTTTTATTTATTAGGTACTAGTCAATCGCATATCTGGGAAAGATCTGTTCGATTTCTGTTGAATCTGTCGATTATAGAAGACTGCCCGATCTAACATTCTTTTCATGATATTGAATCATATCGAAATTAAATTGATACTGTTTAGAAGCAATATGTATTAAGTATTCAACATTCCAGGGGGAGAAAATTATTTATGATTTTAATTTATTATCATCAATTAAATTATACGCTGAACAACTGGTATTAGCTGTATGATATTATGGCTGTTAGTAGAGATATAATTTAGATTCATTGTTGAAAGTTATACAAGTATTATAATCTATATAAGAGCTTTGCAAAATGTGCACACTACGATATCATGTTCTGTAGTGGGTTATTTATTTCGTACGTAGGATTCTTGCTGTAAGTAGGAAGACCGGTTGATTTCGATTCCAAACGAGTCAGAATAAAAATACTGTTGTATTGTTTTCGATCGTAACGAGGTAAAGATGAATATTGCTTGTTATATTTGTAAATGTATATTATACAAATTAAAAAAAATGTCTATGTCCATGTGTTTTTATAATATCCCTCAAATTAAGATGGATAATGTCGCTTGTAATGGAGAGACCCTGCAGCACACAGATAAACCTGTATACCTTTGAGTCACACTTGAGAAACCACTGCGAAAAAGCCCGGCAAAAGGTGGCTGCGAGGAACAACATTTTAAGAAAACTAATCAACAGAGTGGGGTGCTAAACCTGAAGTCCCTAGAACGACGACTCGACCATTGTTTCTCTACAGCCTGGTCAAGATCGGCGCTGTAATCCTCAACGAAACTCGCAGACTGGTAACAGGGTGCATGAAGGCTACACTGCTAGCCAAATTTAAGCAGCGGGATTTCACAGTCCTAACTCAAATAGTGAGGCACATGAATTTAGTGAGAGAAATTTAGGAAAACATTCGATAATTGTCACTTTTTTTCGAGCAGCATCAAGAGTCCAAACGTTGTTGTGGCGGCTTTCTAATAAATTAGCTTTCTCGTTGCCACTGATTCCAGTTTGTCCTGGTACCCAGGATAGAGCAACTCTGTTGTCTCTACCGAGATTGTTTAATTTCTCTAAGCATTTCCAGGCTAAATTCGATGTGATGGTGTCAGAACCCAGCGTCGTCTTGGTATATGTATGTCTCTTCGTATACTTACAGTCCGTGGCCACCATATTATATATGCTGCATGACATGGAAACTGCAACACCAAGAAGGCGTGCGAATTTATCAAAGGCAATAATTGATTAAAATTTCAAAGAAAAAAAACAAAAGACTAACACAATTTAACATAATTTTTATTAATAATGTGTCGAGCCGCCCCTATTAGTTTCACACTCCCTCACTCTTCGTGGCATTGATTCGACTAGGTGGTCGATATCCTATTGGGGTATGGTGTCCCAAGCAACCTGTAATTCATGCCGGAGAGCTATTAGTGTCTGCGGGGGATTGGCTAAATTCATAAGTTTTCGTCCCATAACGTCCCACACATGTTCTATTGGCGAGAGGTCGAGGGATTTGGGTGGCCATGGCAAGATATTGACATGAGCCTCTTCGAAGCGATTTATAGAAATTCTCGCTACGTGGGGAGGGGCATTATCCTGCTGGAAAAGTGGGTCTTCGAGCGTTTGAAGATATGGAAGAATATGGGGTTCTACCACCTCATCAATGTGACGCTGGGCGTTCATGGTGGTTTGGATGAACACCAACTGAGACCTACGCCCATATGCTATAGCACCCCATACCATAACACCCACTGCTCGATGCACATGCCTTTCAACGGAAAACTGAATATCACGACGTTCCCCCCGTCTTCGTCTGACCCTCATACGGCCATCATGCATCCCTAGACAAAA
>SMLS01029242.1:0-13468 GCA_004785975.1 Popillia japonica | reverse complement strand
CAAGACCTATTTCTGGCCCCCGGAAACCACGCCTTGGCACACTGCGTTGCCAAAGACCTTAAGATGCAGAAAGGAATTGCCAACGTATTTCGGCAAAAGTTTGGCGGGACCGAGAGTCTTAAGAAACAGCAACCACAAATTGGAAAAGTCTCCAAACTGTTCAACACCGGCCCTTGTTTTATTTGGTGACCAAAGAGTCAAGCTCCGGAAAACCATCTTACCGCACGATGTGGGACGCTCTAGAAAGTCTTAGGGAATACCTGCTAGAAAAAGGCCTCACCAGACTGAGCATACCAAAGCTAGGAGGTGGATTGGATGGATTGGATTGGCGAATCGTCAGAAGTATGATCGAAGAATTGTTTCGACATACTGGAATTGAAATCGTGGTTTGCTGTTACAACCCCCGAAGAACAGGAATGACGAGAAAGACCGTGCCCTGCTATTTCTTTGGGAAATCGCAATGCAGAAAGGGACCAGAGTGCCGTTATCTCCATGAAGCCGGTGAGCGGCGCTGTTCCGGGACGGAACAGTCCTAAGGAGGGGGCAGTGTTACGAATGGCGCCATCTAGCGACAAAACCGTTTAAAATGGATTATGCAGTGCACTGTAATTATGATATATGGATGGTTCGCGTGTTTTCTGGAGACATTCTAGAGAGGGCGTTCTAGAACAGTCTAGTTTAGTGTAGAGAATTCTAGAAGCTATATTTTATGTATATGAAGGTGACAATCTCGTATGCGGGACAGTCTTGAACTAGCGCGTAATTAGAACGGACGCTGTGTAAATAAATACGAAACGTGTATATAAATTTGTGTAGTTAAAATAAATAGTTTAAGTTAAGTGATCTTCATTGCCAAGTAATTATTAAGTGTTAAATTAGTTTAAATAAATACGTCTGTGAAAATATTATCGCCTGAAGATTATTTAAAAACCCTAAAACGTAACAATATGTATACGCACCCTTAAAACAAAAGCCTCTGCTAATACTTATCCAGTGTGGTTTACCGATGAAATAAAAACTTTGTTAAGCTTAAGAATTATCATATGAATCGCAAAGGCAATTCTTTAAATTTGGAGCAATTTAAGTTACTACTTTTGGTCTTTCATAAAAAATAAGAAGCGACCACGATTCTCTCCAGACACTATAATATTCGAGAATATTGAATATGTGGGAAATACTGGCATAGCAGACGGTTTCACTTTGTATTTTTCGAGTGTGTGTGGGCCAGCTTCCAAATATAATCTTTATACTCTTAGTGGGTGTAGTGGTAGTATGGTATGTCTTGAACAGATTTCTTACAATGATATCTCCTTGGCAATGAAAAATCTAAAAGCAAAAAAATCTGCAGGAATGGATGACATTATCCAGCTTGTGCGGAAATTGCTAATTGCTCCATTATAACATATTTTTAACCTCTTCTTAGCCACAGCCTTTTTTCCCGATGAACGGAAATACGCAAAAACTATACCTGTATTTAAGTCTGGTGATTCAGGATTAATAAATAATTATCGACTTGTATCTATTTTATCAGCCGCAGCTAAAATCGTTGAGCAAATTTTATATGCCAAAATTTACAGTCAGATTAAGCATGAAATGTCGGTAGAGCAGCATGGTTTCATGAAAGGTAGGTCAATCGAATCCAGTTTACTTATTATGTGTGACGACATTGCCAAATCTATTAGTAATGGTTCTCAACTAGACGTTATATACACTGATCTGGTTAAAGCGTTTAATAGAATAAATCATGATATTTTGCTGTTGAAACTCAATGCCTGTGGGTTTTCAAGTAAATTGTTAACACTATTTGCCTCATATTTATGCAATAGGAGACAGGTTGTGAGTTATAATGGTAGATTTTCAAAGTCATTCCTTGCATAATCTGGTGTGCCCCAGGGCAGTAATTTGGGTCCGTTGCTCTTTATCGTTTTTATAAACGAGACACACCAGAGCATAACCGTCCAAAGCCACAGCCTCATCCACCACCCCGGCGACAACCATGTCTCCGTCACACTAATAACATCGTGGCTATTAATAGAAAAATAATCTCTAAATATATCCAGACCCGATATAATGGAGCGTGCATTAATGTGGGATAAACTAAATAAAATCATCTGCGACTAAAACAAGGCATTAAATTATCATAAAATAAAAAATATATATAAACGCAGCAAATATGCAAAGGAATAGATAAGTAATAATGTAAAAAAAACAAAATAAATAAGAAATAATAGTAATAACAATAATTAATGAAAGCAAGCAAAGCAAAGTAAGCTAACAAGAACAAGCGGTATCAATAATAAATGAAGTGTGTAGTGCAAATAAGTTGATGCACAATTAATAAGCAAAAGTGTGTAATAGTAAAATACAAATAAAGTAGTAGGTTATTAATTAGCACGATCCTCCTGGCCCATCTGAGTTCAACTTATCCAGGTCTTCGGCCGAACGGAGAATCAAACGATCTTTCTTATTGTTGACTCCATCGTGTGTCCAAACGTTGCGGAATCCAAACTTATTCGATAATCAAAAATAATCAAAGTAATGTCGTATACAAATTAGAATGCAAGGACTGTCATAAATGTTAGGTAGTCAGACTAAACAATACTTAAAAGAACGACTTTATAATCATCAATACACTGTAACGTATAACATAACCGCAGAAACGGCTTTGTCTAAGCATTCTAAAAAATTGCGACATAACTTTGATTTTGAAAATATTAAAATTTAAAAAAAAAGAAAATAGTTATAAAAAGAGATTTACCTATATGTGAAATGATATACATTAAAAAAGAACATACCGCGGTCAATTTTAGAACAGATATTGAAAATTTAAGTATTATTTATAATAATTTAATCGCCTAATGACGCGTGAATTTTATCAAATTAAGCTCTTGATTAGATTGTTTTGCCATGTTTTTCCCTAGTTCCTGAACAGAATTGTTAGACCTTGACAAAAAATACAGTGATATAAGGATTTTTATGATTATAAAGTTAAATTTAAAAAATATCTTAAATTGTCCACGATATTGTAAACATGATTCTATATATCACTGAATTTCTTTGTCTGTAGATAATTTTGTTAATAGGCGTGACTAGTTTATTAATTGACACGAATTAAATGTCAATTTTATTCCACTGAAGAGTTGTGTATCGAAAACCTAATAAATTGTAAAGGTTCTGGAATAAATAGAAGTGTAAAAAAGTATCAGCAACATAAGATATCTAAATAAATAACAACTAACCAGGCAATTCAGATATTCTACCTATACTCACCGGGAATATTAAACCAAATTATATGTGGAAGCGGTTTATATTCCTGAACAAAAGCAATGTATACATAATATTATTTAATGTATTGCAAGTTGGGCGCAAATTATATTTTACTTTATTTAGTCCTATTCTACGCATTGGGCCGCATAATCGATTTTAACTCAATAATGGCAAACAATAATGTTATATGCTTTTAGTCAAAACAGTAGAACAATATCCGATGCGTTAACGAGATATAGATAGCTAAAAATGTAATACCTTAGCGTTTAAAAAGGAATCATCATTCGAATAAAAGTAACTTGAAACTGGCCTACAAATTAACTCGAGTGAAATATCACAAGCATTTCCGCTGTCTCTCTTTGTCATTTCTATATAAGACTGGAATGTTTGG
The DNA here is from genome assembly GCA_004785975.1 of Popillia japonica. NCBI lineage: Eukaryota > Metazoa > Arthropoda > Insecta > Coleoptera > Scarabaeidae > Popillia > Popillia japonica. The sequence goes on along the minus strand of SMLS01029242.1, from coordinate 9,810 downwards.
TATTTCCCCATGCATTTCTAAAGCTAACGACAGTAAGAGATCAGACATACTAATTATATCCATTTTTTTTCTGTTTTCTGCTCTAACTAAGCTGCCAAATAAGATATAAAACAAATATACCACAATGTATATCCATGCCTACTAGGAGTGAAACAATTATAAGACAACGGATGGCATTATTTTGTAGTGATATTTCGTGTTTCGGTTAACAAATAATTAATGTGTATTCCAAAAATATACATTTCAACTGACTATTTTAGTGGCACCCTGCTCCGTTTTCATTTTTACCGTAACGTCACTTAAACATTAACGATGGAATTTTTAAAATTATAAATAGAAGGAGGTGTTCCGAGTAAATTTATCAATCTAAGGAATCAACCTAGACCACCCACGTAAACCGAGGATGAGAAATTGGTTGGAGTCAAAATAAGGAATGTGGTTACTCAATCTAACTTCCATGTTTTCTTTTAAAAACTCTCAAATTAAATGCGTTTTATATATTCATATTCTTTCCTTCATTCTTTAATTATTAATTAGTCACAGAGGGCGGCATTATTCTCGGTAGAATTACCAACTACAATTATCTAAATAGAACTGCAGAAGTTTCTCGGTGGGTGTATTTCAATGAGAAAACTGCCACTGTAATTATAAAGTTCACTCTTCAACAATTTTACTAAGATGTAAGTTATACTTCGCGTATAAAGCAGGCTGGTGCATCAATGTAATGAAATCACTATGGTTACGGCTTTTTAAAGTTGTCAACCGATCGAATCGGCTCAAAGGAAGGATATTTGCAGTTTCTCCGAATTGAAAATTGTAAATATCCGGCTCCGCTGATTCCCGGATTTTCTTTTATATATGTATGTAGGTACTTTTTATGTGAATTTGAATTTGTGCTTGTACAGAAGTCAAACGAAGCAGAAAATAGGGTTGACAGCGATATATGAATTTTATCTATAACTCCTCGTTGTTGCGAATTCTATGTATGCACATGTGAATCCATTATTTTTTTTTTCTAATAATAAAACATAAGCATATCTATATATGAATATATCGAAAATATGTCCAAGTGATATGTCGTCTTGTAAGCTGTATTGATTGTCAAGACTACCGCTACAACCCTTGCCCCTATCCCATGACCAATTCTTATTATTCTTCTTTTTATTCTTCGTCAAAATGTAAATGGAACAGTGGCCAGCCCTTTTTATCTTTGGTTAGAACATTTTACCAACCTGTCAAACCTTCGAATGGTAAATCTATATTGTCACTGCTAGAAAACTAACCCACACTTGGCATGGTAGTCTAAAATTGGCAAATTTATTTGATGTATTTCCATGTCACTCATGTAACTTCACTAAGGACCTTCCGCTTACAACGGTACAAAATTCTTAAATATCAGTAAAATCTGTGTATCAAAGCACATAACATCATTTGGTAGCATTAGGTATAATAAATATATAAGAAGCGTCAAAGACAACAGCAGGTTTCCTGAATTGTACTCTTTCCATATAAAGTGTTGGTGGTTTTTGGCCATCTAACTTCCTTCTTCTTGTAAAGGGCACCAGTGTTACTTTCGCTGGATTGACTCAGGTTTTCCTATCTACACCACTCTTCTGTTGTTTTCAGACCTCTTATCACGAGTTCTGAAAGTGTCCTCGCATTTTTACCCAATATGATGACGTATTGCAATATGATCTCCATACCCCTGGGTATAGTAGCCCTCATTGTTTAAGGGTACAAGCAGTTCGTCGCTTTCAAGGTCGCGTAGTAGAACTGGCAGAACTCCTCTCTGTTTCACCTGCTAATGATGTTTTAATGAGTCGTCCTTCTAGCATGGCCTAGATCCGCTTACAGATAGTGACCGCGATTGCTGGCGCCTCTTATCATTGATTTAAAGGAAGTACTGGAGCAATCTCCTGATTATTGATAGAGGCTTATACTCACGATACAAGTTGGTGTAGAGCACTGTCAGAAGATTTTCTTGACTGGTAAGCATGTTGTAAATTTCAAAGACTTTAGGTAGCATACATACGCAAATATTCACAAATATTGTATAGAGGCAATATAAGCACTATTTTATTTGCATTTTAAATTAAAAGAATACTTGTACAAGGGGCTAGGTAGACTTAAGTATTTTAGATCAGTTGACAAACGTCGGGAAGATCTTCCTGTTGTTCGGGCAATGTGACTAGGATGGTCGAATTGTAGCAAGAGCCCGGGCAGCAGACATATTAAACCAGGCTGGAAAGTATAGAAATTCGTTATTATTAAGAAAAACCACCCTATAGAGTCATATGTCAAAATTATGTATGTAATTTAAGTTTTGAACAAAGGTAAAACTGGGTTGAGATAATTTTCAAAATTAAACAACAATTTCAGGCACTACCATTGGAATGATAAAGTAAATTCAGTTAAAACCAAAAATACGCGCCAGAAAAATGTTATCGAGGTTAATTTGTCTGTCATGGTTGGTACTTATAGTAGGTTGGTAACATGGTCAGTTAAATAAATGATAACAAATTGGAATGTTGTGTATCATTGAGTTCACATAACTAACTAAGTATAATAATAAACAGTAATGTTGTGTATCACACAATTCACTTAAGTGAAATACAAGACATGGTGTCAGGTGTAAACTGAATAAAACAGAAGTAATACGGAAAAGTATAATAAAGTGAATTAATAAGTTACATAAAACAAGATGGAGGTAGCATCATTTAAGCCGCCAAAAAACTTAATGTTTGATCAACATATTAATAAAAATTATGAGAAGTTCCTTACCAGTTTTAAAATATATATGAAGGCAACAGGGTTTGATAAAAAAGATGATGAAACAAAAGTCGCAATTTTTCTAAATATAGCAGGTGAACAAGCACTAGATGTATTTCAAACGTTTGAACTTTCCGAAGAAGAGAAGAAACAATATGAAACCGTAATTAAAAGATTCGAGAAATACTGTAAGCCACTTAAGAATGAAACATACGATAGGTATAAATGGTTTCAAAGAATACAAAAAGAAGATGAAGATATGGACCACTATATAACAGATGTAAAACTCCTTGCTAAAGCGTGTGCTTTTGGAAATTTGGAAGACTTGTTAACAAAAGATAGAATAGTTAGTGGAATTCGAGACACAAATTTGCAGGAACGTTTACTAAGGATGTCAGATCTAACGCTAGCTGATTGCGAAAGGTTATGTCGAGCTGCCGAAGCAAGTAAACAACAAATAAAAGTTTTACAAGAGCGAAACATTGAGGTAGGTGCCATACAGAAAACTAAGAAGAAGGATACGCATGTAAATAACAATGGTAATAAACAGAAATATAAATGTTTTAAATGTGGATTGGAACATATCAAAGGTAAATGTTTTGCATATGGTAAAACATGTAATTTGTGTAAGGGACCAAATCATTTTGCGGTAGGTTGTAAAAAGAAAAATAATAATATTAGAAATAAGAATGTGCATGCAATACATAATACAAATGAGGAAAGTGGGTTGCATAATGTCGATGAGATAAATGATCAGTTGTTTATTGACACGATTGTAATAGATGATATATGTAATAAAAAAGACAGTGCTTGGATAGAAAATGTAATAATAAGTAATGAAATAGTACCTTGTAAATTAGATAGCGGGGCAATGTGTAATGTACTACCTATAGGTTGGGTTAATAAGCTGAATATCAGTAAGGAAAAAATAATAAATGAGAAAATGTCTATAGTAGCATACAGTAATAATAAAATGAAAGTTGTAGGAGCTGTAGTATTAGATTGTAAAGTTAGGCAAAAAACTTACAAAATAAAATTTGTTATAGTAGATGTATGTAATACTCCAATATTAGGTTTAAAAACATGTTGTAAACTCAATCTCATTCAAAAGGTTAATGCAATTGATATAAACAGTCAGAATAAAAACGACGATAAACAAAGCTTTATAGAAAAGAATAAAGACATTTTTGAAGGTGTAGGAAAAATTCCATTTAAGTATAAAATTGTTCTAAGGGATAATGCTATTCCTGTTTCAAGTAAATGTAGACGGGTTCCTGAGTCAATAAAACCTAAATTAAAGACCACTTTAAATGACTTGTTAGAAAGAAATATAATAGCAAAGGTGGAAGAGCCTACAGAGTGGATTAATAACATAGTAATAGTAGAAAAGCCTAATGGATCCATTCGAATATGTCTAGACCCTGTTCAGTTAAATAAACAAATCATAAGCGATCAATTTCCAATTCCTACAGTAGACGAATTAGCTTTAAAATTACAAGAAAAACAAATTTTTAGTGTACTAGATATGAAGGAAGGTTTTTACCACATAGAATTAGATTACCGAAGTAGTCTATTGTGTACATTTATAACTCCATTTGGAAAATTTAGGTTCAAAAGATTACCATTTGGTCTAAGTGTTGCACCAGAAGTGTTTCAAAGATTAAATGAGAAAATATTTGGTGATTTAAATATAGGAATATATTTTGATGATTGTATTGTAGCTGCTAAAGATATAGATGAACATGACAAAATAATGGAGCAGGTAATGCAAAGAGCTAAGATGTACGGAGTAAAATTTAATAAAGAGAAACTACAGTACAAAGTAGATCACGTTAAATTTCTTGGTCAGATATTTGCGGGTGAAGGTGTTAGACCTGATCCTAAATATGTAGAAGCTGTAATAAATCTTAGTGAACCTACGAATAAACCTGAATTATTAAAATTTTTTGGTATGGTTAACTATTTAATAAAATACTTACCCAAATTGTCAGAAATAACGGCACCACTGAGATCATTAATTAGAACAAATGTAAGCTGGAAATGGGATAAAGAACATACAAAATGTTTCAATGATATTAAGACATTAATTGCTAACATAACAGCGCTTAAGATATTTGATCCTAAGTTATCGATAACAGTACAAGCAGATGCAAGTCAAAATGGTCTAGGAGGTTGTGTTTTGCAAGAGGGTAGACCAATTGCTTTTTGCTCAAGAAGCTTAACACCAACAGAACGTAGGTATGCGCAGATTGAGAAAGAATATCTAGCGATTTCTTTTGCTTTAAATAAGTTCCATCAATTTGTATATGGACGTAAGATAAATGTATTCACGGATCATAAACCTTTAGTAGCAATACAGGGTAAACCAATAGGTAAATTGAGTAATCGTTTACAAAGAATAAGGCTAAAGTTATTAAAATACGATATAACTATTAAATACTTACCTGGAAAGCTGATGTACGTAGCTGACTTACTTTTTAGATTATATTTAAAAACTCAAAGTAAAGAAGATCCAGAAATGCTTGAGTTTGTGCATACTATGGAACTTGAATATCCCATATCGGATGAGAGATTAAAGGAATTAAAACAGAAAACTATAAATGATATTGTTTTCAAGGAGCTCATCAGATATTGTAGTGAAGGGTGGCCAGAATATAAAAAATCTATAAAAGGAAAAGAAATACAAAGCTATTGGAAATTACGAAATGATATTTCGTTTAAAGATGGGTTGTTATTCTTAAATGAGAAAATTATTGTACCCACTAATTTAAGAAACTTAATGCTACAAAAGTTACACAAAGTTCATTTTGGGATGGAGAAGACCAAAGCTAGAGCGAGAAGAATATTTTATTGGCCCAGAATGACCACGGACATTGAGAAGTATATTGAAGAATGTCCTATTTGCCTGAAGTACAGTAGAGCAAACATGAAAGAACCACTAATTCCTCATGAACGTCCAAATATTCCTTTTGCCAAAATTGGAAGTGATGTTTTAGAATACAGATGTAAGTCTTATCTTGTGGTTGTAGACTATTATAGTAACTGGATTGAGTTAGTACCAATGGAATCAAAAACAGCCGGCGACATAGTAAAACAATTAAAGATTATTTTTAGCAAATTTGGCGTGCCACACACATTAGTCTCAGACAATATGCCGTATAGCAGCTATGAATTCAAGAAGTTTGCAAAGGAATGGAACTTCAATATTTGTACATCAAGTCCTAGATATCCCAAGTCTAATGGATTAGCTGAGAGAGCTGTAGGCATATGCAAGGGTATGCTGAGGAAATGTGATGAAGCTGGAGTTGACATAGAATTAGCACTGTTAGAATACAGAACTACGCCAGTAAAAGGGTTAAAAGTCTCACCGTCTGAATTATTAAACAGCAGAATTTTAAGGACTGCTATACCTACCAACGAAAATTTATTGAAGATCAAAGAACAAAGGAATGTAGAGATAGGATTGGAAGAAGTCAAGTCACGACAAAAAGAATACTACAACAAAGGGGCGAAAGAAAGAAAGGAATTCGAGTCAGGAGATCTTGTGGCATTACGAGAGAACAAAATATGGATTCCAGGAAAGATAATAGAAAAGCATAACGCTCCAAGATCATACATAGTTAAGGACCAGTCAGGGAGAGTGTTAAGAAGGAATTCTTCACATTTAAAAAAGACAAACATACCATTTGTAGAACAAAAACCTGATGTAGAAATAGAAGAACCGCCTCAAAATAATAACACAAATAACATACAAACCGAAAATGAGCTTGAGTATGATTCAGTTAGTAGTCAAAATATAAATAAGTCTAACGATCAAAATGTTGTTACAGAAAAAAGAAAAATTGTTAAACCCATTTGGTGTAAAGACTATGTTATGTAATGTTTAGGTAGAATGTATGTCTTAAAAGGGAAGGATGTCATGGTTGGTACTTATAGTAGGTTGGTAACATGGTCAGTTAAATAAATGATAACAAATTGGAATGTTGTGTATCATTGAGTTCACATAACTAACTAAGTATAATAATAAACAGTAATGTTGTGTATCACACAATTCACTTAAGTGAAATACAAGACATTGTCAGTTTACTTAATACTATGAATTAATGTAAAATATTCCGCCAAAATAGGTGTCTGAAAACATATAATTTAATAATGTTATCAAGTTCATTAGTAGAAAACTAACAAAAAAGTAAAAAGAACGAAAATTGGTCCATTAATAATTTTTTTTCGTCAAGATGTCATTATCAAATTTATATTCCCCATTTCCTCCAATAAAAAAATAACTCACTTTTTGAAAAAAAATTGAATAACTGGGTCAGTTGGTCAGTATTAGCCGTCACGAGAGTCTTGTCGATTTTTTTTCAAAAGGGACGCCAAGTGCATTAAAGGATTTGTATCCGTAATTTCCGTATTTAAAATCGGATTTTTAATGCTTATAGGCTTTAAGGCTGTATATTTGATTGCGGTAATAGGTTCTGAAATTTAAGGTTAGATTTTTTTCCTTACCCTTTTGATTCCGTTACATTTTTGACCGGTATTGAGTTCATCTACCGAATAAGGTCTTCACTTTTCGAGTGCATATATTTTTTATAATGTTAATAATAAAATAATAAACATAAAACAAAAACGAAGTAGTAATTATACAAAGGAAACTACTCCGATTATTTGGTGGGTTAATGACCGTAAAAATATTTATACAACAGGAACTGTCGGTAAAGTAGAATTTTTTGTTTAATTTAATTTGATAGAGAGCGATAGTAATTTTAAGGATTTAATTATAATAAAAATACTATATTGAATTTACAGTTAGATTATTTAAGTTTCTATACGAATTGTGAATTTATTTAAAATAAATTGTTGATTTTGTTTTCGAAATAGCATTTTCCTTATTGAGAGTAGTGATATTCTTTTAAAGAGTTTGTAAGCAATTTTACCTGTGCTACTCGTGGACTACCCCTGAGTGGGCTAAACTGGGACCCTCAGAACTTTTTTCTGTTTGTTAACATTCAAGGATTTATGCATTATGTATATTTATATTTAACAATACTAATAGGTTGTTGGAAGACAAGTGTTTACCACATTATTGGTGAATATAAAGCTAGATGACTAATTTCACCACCCTTAAAGTGAGTTGGAAGAAAGGCGCTGCTACCTACAGTTGACGACAGTATTAAATACATGGTTTTATTATGGCTTCCTATATTAAACAAATACCAAGAACTTTATCACAAAAGCGGAAATGCAAGAATGGTTACTTCAAAAACAAGTACCATTTGATCCCTCCATGGTTAGAGTTGTTGGAAATAATAAACCATCACAAAGAAGGTTACAATGTACACGCAGTGGACGAAATGGCAAAACAGAGTAATAAAATTGTACTTAGATTACCACCTTACTATTATGAATTGAATCCTATTGAATTAATTCGGGCACAAATAAAAATGTAGCAGCTGCAAAAATAAAAGCTTGAAATTAGCTGAAGTGAACGACCTTTTGTTAACCGCTATTAAAAATGTAACCTCAGAAACGTGGACAAAATGTGTAGAACATGTGACTAAAGAAGAAGGCAAAATATGCAAGTTACATGGCTTAATAGATGATGTGGTGGAGCCATTTATTATTTCGTTTGGAAATGATGACACAAGCGGCAGTGATATGGACAGTGATTGTGATTCTGTTGAGGAACTGTAGAATTATGTATTTAAAATATAATATTATTATTGTAGTTTGATGGACCAGCTAGTGCTTATTTCTATTGTAATTTATAATAGTATGTAACATGAATTTCAAATTTCTGAAATACAAATTTTATGTTAATATATTTGATGTACAACAAATATGTATAATGCAAATAATAAATTACATATTAAAATTATTTTGCACTTAGTTTTTAATAAATTTGTTGTATATTTAAATTAAATTAAATATGGAAGTGTAAATAAGCACTTGATTTCATTGTATTCATCATTTAAATTTACCGTCAAATTAGCTGTCAGGTTAATTAGCCTAATGTGATGCGGATTTTACAATTTACTCCCCTTAATAAAAAACAGAGTATAATCTGGGGATATATGTATAATGTGGACATATGCCTTATAAATTATCTCTCTTGAAAATCCAGGTATAAATTTTAATTACAATTTAACTAACGCCATAGTTTTATAACATAAACAAACGATATACTACATAAAAGTTATTAGATAAATGTTTGTCCTTCGTTTCACTTTGAAACATCGCTGCAAACTATTTACATATCTTATAGTACAAAAAGGTCATAAAAATACATATACTATTTACATACACATACGTGCCGATAAAACCAATATTTAAATTCAGTTTTTCATTCCGGGAGTCTCTAGCATTGAATTAGATTCCAGTTATTAAATGTTTGGCTTTCTGTTAAGTGATTTACTGTGTTGACCTACGGGAATTGAATACGGTAACCAATGAATATTCCGAGATGTTTCTGGTATCCTACAAAGAGATGACCCGAGAATTGCAATCGTAGAGACAAATATTTGCAACTTTTGCTCACTGAAGGGATGGCATTCTATAGATACATCCTAAGTCGCCGATATTTATAAAATTTGAATGTACTCGTAATGTACTCTATAAAATGTGCAGCCCATTTTACACAAAACGCGAGTCAGTAGACGCAACTACATACAGAACTGACTGAAATATGTATACATATGTATATATTACGTAATACAGTAACAGGAAATGCACACAATGGCTGTTTTGTTACATTCGGGCGTCTGTTCATAAACAAATCAGGACCACATTTGCATATGTTAGTTTGCTAATTATGGTATTCATCAATTATGTTGCGGATGGCAGTATATCCCTAGTTCCAATTATTAATTCTGACGCATGTATTTTATATGTTGTGCTAACCATGCGAAATACATAAAAACGCGTTGGTAGCGGTTTTAAGTTAAACTATACAAGTCTTAAGAACGTTGAAGGGAATAAATGGAATTGACACCCACATAAGTCGCCAAAGTTGTTTAATTTAATTTCAGAATTAATTTAAAATTA
>SMLS01029213.1:0-10606 GCA_004785975.1 Popillia japonica | reverse complement strand
AAGAACTCTTGTGATTTATTTTCACTATTTTTCGCAGATTCTACGATTTTCGTCGCCAATTTTATGTTGATTGACAATGTGTCTATTTATTACTAACTTGTTAATTCATACATACAATGCCAACTATTACATTTATTATAAAATACATTACTTATTTGTGTATATGTAGTTGCCTACATACATAACAATACACCTCAGTATGTTCGTAAGCTTAGTCATTATGAAGTTGAATAGTATTGCTATACAGACTCTAGAGTCGTCTCTTGAGCTTTTTGTCAGCAGGCTTAAAACTTGAATTAAATGTAAAGAATGGCTTCAAAACTAAATTTGAACCCTGAAAAACTCCGCATAAGTTACCATACCACTTTGACTTTATTTTCCTTTCAGCTCCATTCAATCGTCGTGTGCTTTGTCTGTATAGCCACCTGAACATCTCGATAAATGTATTAAAAGAAACTTTAGAACTTATTTTGTTTATTATATCTTCCATGAGATAAAAAATTGCTGCCGCTGTAAGTATTCGGGAAATTGCTTGATGATGATGTTATACTTTGTTATGTAGCACATTTGTAGTGGTGGGTTGATCTAGGTCTATAGCTAGTCGTTTGCGTTAATAACACGCAGTTATTTTATCTGAAGGTGTGGCAAAGAGTTGAGCACGTAAAATCTCTGGAGAGTGCGTATAAATATGATGAATCTCATGACTCTATGGTCTGGCAAGTTTACTAAACCCTTGGATTTAACTGGAACTGTGGCTTCCGAAATTAAACTAGAAGTGAATGTAATTTGATTCAATTACTGGGATTTATAGGTTCGCTATTGGTGTGTTTCTTCTTCTACTATTTTCAATAAATTTTCACAGGAATATATAAATCATGACGTTCATATTTCTCTGCAGTCATCTCTATACTTACTAAACGGGATTCACATGATACCAAAAATAAAAACTATAACATCAATAGCAATTCAATAAAGCGTAGTAGACACATTTCTGCGAATTTTTCATTAGAATGAAGAGAAACATAAAGAATCTGCAACTGAAAAATTATCTGTAATGTCTGTAAGCACTATAATGGTAGCAGCTGTGTCGCAAACACATAAAAGTAATTTTCCTTTCACCACCTTTATTGCTTCGGCTATTTCGAGGACGAAATATTATCCCGTTTCTCGAAAGATATAAATTGCTATTAATTGTTGGTGCATACTAAAAAAGTTAAATATCAGTAGGCTGCATATTAAATTTGCATCAAAAATATATATAGCGCACAATACTAAACGTCTACATAAATAAAAAGGTGATTTCAGAACCTTGACATTAAAGTAAATTCGTTCAGTGTGCGGCGCCTGTTTGGCTTTGTAATTGGGCGGCCATGCGCTGTCTAAAAGAGATAATTTTTCACAAGAAAACAAGCGACCATCGGGAGGTAGCCGGCAAAAAACTTTTAAAATAAAATCTTAAGAAAATAACGTGGGTGTGTTGTAGTGAATTACTTCACGTCCATATACGGCGGATATTCCATGAGTTAACTGGGACGAACATTCGAAGACCGCTACAGGTTAAAGGTAGCGGGCGCCCTCGTCTAGCCTAGTTAACGGATTCTCTTACATATAAAAAGGGAGAGACAGCAGAAATATATCTTCGAATGCGTGTTATTACAAAAGGTATTGTCTCTAATGTGGGAACGTGGCCAGCTACACTATTTCGTTACCTTCTGTTGGATAGACAGGCGTGGTTTACCTTCTCTATTTGCGTAATGATGTGGATACTGCTTTGTGTATTTTCCGAGGGCATGACATAAACAGAGTATATATCTGAGTTAGAAAATGGTATGAAATAATATGCGTGATTTTATAAATGGGGACGGTTAGAAAAATTGCAATAACAAAATCAAAAATACTAATAATAAATTGTCTATCTACCAAATTAAGAATTCTACCATGTTCTCATGTTGGCACAATTGAAGGTACCGATGCAATAGAGAGGTGGATTTACTTTATATGTAGCTATTTGTTTATCATTAATAATTTAAATAATAAATTAAATAACGAATTATGGCTTTTAAGTCGAAATGCTTTTGGTTTTGCAACAACACAAACTAGCACTTCATAAATACAAGCCTCTTCTCCAACTGTAAACACCCTTTGAGAATTTTGTGTTACCAATAACCTAACCCTCAAAAATCAGAAGCAAGCGCTTGACATCTTTCTAACAAACTAACCCACAGAGAACTCGATATATCCTTCGGCGGAGAAAAAGTAAGAAGCCCATAAAATGAAATCAAGAAGCAACATTCTTGATACACTTCCTCCTGGAGGGCTAAAGAAGGCACACTCAGAACCGCAGCGCTGGCTTTAAGTTCCTCCGTTGCTGAATATTGTGCTCCAGTATGGTATACAAGTACCTATACCAACAAAATAGATATCCAACTCAATGAAGCAATGAGGGACATAACAACCCCTTTGATGTTCAATTTTACAGTAAGGCTTCCGATCATTGCCAATATAGCATCTCTTCAACTCCGCAGAGTGGGTAAAGGCTATCAATCAAGAGAATGTTCTACCCATTTAGTAAACCTTCTGTGCTCTTCTACCAGATCGTCTTGATACTATTTTATGATCTGGAGAGGTAGTGTGCTGGGGATGACCTCAATTTGTACTTCAATTGCCTAATATTGCCTTCAAAATCAGTTAGGTTTCGAAGCTGCTGAAAAACAAGTTCAAATAGCGAAGAACCCATACTTATTTCAGTATTTCGGGACTTCCTTTTGCATTTTGTTAACACCTGTAAGGAAGTACTTACAGGCTCTACAGGACAGGCTGTATATGTCTTCTTAGATTTGAAAATTATGGTTTACATATCCCAACTGATATTTTAATTTTTAATATTTTTGCTTAAGACTAATGCAGAGAGCTCAGGGCTACCTTAGGAATGGGATATTTCTCGAACATATGGAGAACGACGATTGTGGTGCTCAGTCTCAACCAGAGTAAGCGGCGTCTTCGAAGCAAAATGCTACCGCCTAACTAGGTTTAAGTTAAAAGTTATTTTTCTCTCAAAAGCACTTTAGGCTGTATTAAAACCTGATAGCACACAAAATATCTTCTGCATTTTTCTGCATTGTAGTCACCCACCCAGTGATATAAAAAGTAATTTCCGTTTCGAAGCTTTGTTGTTCACCGAATTACGGCATATTCACAACTAACAACCTTATCCTTCACCTTATCTAACGAGACCGATTGTAGGTGTCTAATTGGAAGTCTGTTCAGTCATTTTCTGAAACGTTGGGAGTCTATTCCGTCCCATTATATACATATGTAGGTGTCTTTATATCCACAACTTGTGCTAACTTATAACGAATTTCTGAAAGTTTAACGATACAAACAAAGAATCGTTAAAGCAATCACTTGAGTGTAACAATTTTACAAGAGTTACTCTCACACTAAGTCAGTAGATCATTTAGAGTTGGCAAGCACGTGCGTGACGAACAGCGTACTAGCAACGCATTTGCAATAAAATGGCCCGTACTATTATCGAATTGTAACACTTAACAAGTTTGAACTTTAAGCGATGTAAACTCAATTAATTGCAATCTATGTATTTCCTCCTCAATGTGAGCTGCTGTGTATTTCTTTTTGAATTACAAGAATTGTTATTTACTGCGTTGGTATTATATGTGTAATTGCAGGATAAACTTTATAAAAAAGTGTTTCTCGGAGCTATTACTTCTAAATAAGGATACATCAATTAATAAATCACGTCATGAAGTGCATACTGTGAGTTGTTTTTTTACGTCGACAAAAACATTGGGTCTCGTTCACGTCCATGTCGTTGTCATCGCACGTCAATTAATCCGTTTCCTTTATACAATGGGAACTTCTCACATGCATACTCACATCTTGTTCGTAGTTGCTTGCTGACATATCCAATTGCAGACAGGTTTTCTTCTAAAATGTATCTTACTACTACAGTATTATCCACAACTTTTATTTTGTGGTTATATAAATGTTATCTAGTGATGTTGATTAATTTCTCATGCGCATAAACATTGATTATTAATGTTCTTACTGTTGATATTTTATGATATTTCCAGTTAATGGTAACATACTACAAATGAAGATATAATAAATATGTGGCATTGGTGTAATATTATTGGAAGTGCACTTTAAATATATCCAACATATTTCTATAACATTGTCACTGCAGTTACTAATGGTAACGTGCATGCATCAATGACTGCCTCCCTTCAGATTTCAACAACTATTTGAAGCTATCGTTATCTGTAGCAGTCGATACCTAACAGAGAGATGCGACGTGTTGATAGGCAAATAGGTAAACCTGAAAGAGATGATTGCCGCATGCATACTCATATACCACAAAGAAATAGGCGACATTTGCGTTTCGGGGTTAAGGTTCACATTCACATTGCGTACGCATACTTGAATATCGTCTAAGATTACTCGTATACAATATACGTAAGTACACATTACGTATACGTACACAATGTCATGTTACATTAAAATAGTGTTTCGGTGTCGAAGACCTCGATCTTGTTACGTCCATAGACGTAATAAATACTTTATTAGCACGTCGTTAAGCTGCATATGAAGGCATTAAATCGATTGATAGGTCATTTTAGAGAGACAAAGCCGAACCGCGCATTACCTTTCTTTGAGGTTTCCTTACTTTACAGACTAACTTATGTATGTCTAGGAAAAGGTAAAATTGAAAATGCATCTGCAATTAAATTATATGAATAAATATAACCTACAATATTAGAATAATTCTATGAATTTTCATCTAATCAATCAAAAGCGAACACAATCTGCAAATTCCTTTACCAACGAAGGTTTGAAGCCAGGTTGGAAACGGATATTTGGGTATGTTAACAATTGACATTGCTTTCATGTTTTGAAAATGTCGAGACATCCAGCTGTCAATTTTGCCTAGTTCTAGCACTAATATCAATATCTTTGAAATTAATACAATCTTTTTTTTGAAAGAATACAAGTTTACTCTACTTTCTTTACCCGATTCTTCTGTTTTTGTGGCAATAATCCAGTTAATTTCCTTAGGAAAATCTCTCAAAACTTGTTTTTGTTTTTGTATTTTTCAAACTGAAAACGAAACGTGAAGTGTAAATCATTGTAGGCATGTCGATGGTGTACTTACAATGTGTTTAAACGCCCCCTAAAAAGAATATTGGAATATTGGTATTGGATATTCTAGAATTCCTCAATTTCAAAATATGTATATACTGAAAGTTTCGTTATTCATTCTTAATGAATTTACAAAATTATTCTTTCTTAAAAACACGATAGAAGATAGAACTTCAATTTGCTTATAGACAATTATGTGTCATTGAATTGATCCACAGGTGCGTAGGTCAATAACCATAGCGTATTGATACCTAGTGATACCTATTAGCAAACGACGTTAAATTGACATTTTTCAAGTATCGTCAGAGTCGGCAGCAACATTTTTATCTTGTCAGAAATTGTACATTCAACGCCTCTTACCAATGAATCAACGCCTCTAACGAATGCATACTTCCAACTGACATCAGGACATTTCTTAGAATGTAATGAAATAAGTTTATCGCAAGTAAATCATAACTTTTTCAAACCTGTGTATACCAGAAAAAGGACGTAGTAAATCGCGTTAATAAACGTATTCGAATACCCTCTCAGATCCATTATTATTATATTCTGTTCTTCCTTCTTGTAGGTACACAGAATATGTGTGTTTTTCACATCGATATCTCTAACAGTAAATATCCATATCTTAGCATAAAAATGCTTCACGCGTATACATTGCATTAAAAGTAGCAAATTCGCCAAGAATATTCGGCTTCTTTTTTAGTGCCATACTAGACAAAGTGTGCAAGTGTTCTTTTCTATTGTAGGGATATAGAACTTTAACGTTTGAAGCAATTGCAGAATTCTACGAAAAAACGTTCACACACTATTTGGCGTTCGAATCTGATAGTAGACGATATATGTAGTTGACTCTATATGCTGATATTTCGATCAAGCAACAACAACTGCTCCGCTAAACGTTGCGAAAAATATTGTAGATTTCAGGATCAGATGCATTGTAGCCGAAGAAAATGAAATAAAGAAAGTATTGAGCTCTCCAACATCAACAAAATCTCTCGACGTGAGCCACCATGATTGTCTTCATAATTTCCAAATACAAATCTCTCATAATTATTATCAGGAATTCCTTTTCTATCTATTGCGCTCTCAAGCGGTTTTAAGCGTCTTGATTCGGTTGCACTCGAAGAAAGAAGTTGGTCAAGAGTTAATTTTCCTAGCCTCGATTCGTCTAGCCCATCTCACAGCTCTAGAGTAGCTTCTCCACTTCGCGTCCCATATGAGGCAGTAGATAAAGAGATGCTGCAGATGAAGTGTTTATTAAACTCATACAATGCGTGTGTTTGTTGAGTGTGCAGTGCTCAGTGAAGATAATTGTAAGCATCTCTAGCCTGAACCGGCTCATAACGATAGCTTTGCGGATGCTAGCTTGACATGGGTAATTATCAAGAATCTGACAGTGTCTCATGTCCATTAGTAGATTTCAATGCGAACACTCTCTGACAACGAGTTGAGCCCTGACCAAAACGACCAAAACTTTGATTCAATCGTAGGAACTTTCACATGTCGGTTTTTGTGCTGGAAATGGTCGTTCACTGGCTAACGTGGCTAACCCGTCAGAAAATTTTTAATAATAATAATAATCATTTATTGGTTATAACAAAAAAAATATCATAATACATAATGACATACCCGAAGATTAAAAAAAAGTAAAGAATTTATAACCTTGCCTTAAGGGCACCTTGACTGTCCGATGGTATTTTGACCGATCGATTATCATGCGAGTAATTTAGAATGTCCTTTACTCACGTCCGGATGGCTATTATTTTGGCCTGAGAGATAGAGGCGGGGGAACTCCCTAGGCTAATAGAGTAGTCAACCATTTCAGGTTTCAGCCTCCTTGTTTTTCCGAACATTCCTCCGTTTAACGCTCAAAATACCACCTAGATATTGAACTTCGGCGGATGTATAGTATCCTGGAGCCGATGGTCGGATACCGCAGTGTGGACAGTTTCCTCAAGTGGACAGACTGTGATTATTTTTCTAAAGGTAAAATTTAACTCTTCTCCTTTTGACGTCATCTCTCAACGATCTCTATTCTGTCGGCTATTACGCCCTCAAACTTCCTGCAGACATGATATTATCAGCATATTCCTTAAGCTTAGCTTTAAGCTGCTTTTCTACTACTATTGTAACCATCTTTTAGTGACGAGCATCCGTATTATGTTCTGCTCGTTGGATACCTCATTGTACTCGATGACTTTTTGATCATCGTTGAAATGGCTCTGAGTTATAACCGCACAATCCATAAAAGTATTAATATTTCTGAGTTACAGTACAAATTTTGACAAACGTTTATAATTACTACTTCTAGTCTCTACATGTGGTATTGTTTTTGCCGCGTATTTATTTACAACAGTTTGAATTGAATTTTCAACCATTTGTTTACTTAACATCTTGTGCGTAAGTTTGTAATCTAAATAGGGAAACAAATCGGTTTGAAATTTAGCCTGAATGAAGGATGTTTATTTGTTATTCTTGGGGATATCTAGACGTGTGATTTGTATACATACTATCTAAATACTTGTTCAGTGGATTAATTAAAATTAAAATTAGATGTGTTTAGACTTGTAGGTTCATATATAATTTCCTACCGGATGTTATTAGTATTACCCAAAGCAAATCTAGAATTAAACCGCCTGCAGGTTGATATAAAAATAATCAAAACTAATTTGGCATACGATCGTTGTACTATAGTAAGCAGCAACTATACATATATGTATGTATGTGTATAATTTATGTTAAAATGTAGTTCCCGTTTAATACTGTGGCTATTCTTCGAGAAATTTTCGGAATAATTTCCGTAATATTTCAATGATTTCACGGTCGCTAATTTAATAGTTCTAATACGATGTTATGTAACGCACTAACAGTCAATTAGTACTGGTTTAATAGGAATAACCAAACCGTGTTTATACGTGCCAATTTAGAACATTTTTCTAATAAAAATGAGTTATACCGGATTTTTTGATGCGTGCGGGATGAATGGGATAATAAACTGTAATTATGGAATTTGGACTACATTAAAATGACTTCCGTGTTTAATCATCACCAAAATCTTAATAACCGATTATTTAAAACAATCATCTTTAGTACCTATCTAGGATAGGTACGAAACTGTTTTACGGGTTCAATTTGTCACATATGTGAATTGAAATTCTATAAGGTCACATAAGGTCTGTAAAGGTATGCAACGCTGTCAACGGCATGGTAGTTGAAATTTCGGGCAGATCGCAACTTGCATTGGACTCTACCCGAGATATCCGTTATCTCTCATCAATCAATGCCATACACACTATATCACTATACAGGCTGTCCAGTACATAACTATTTTAACGTAAAAATAAATAAATGAGAAGCGTTCAAAGTTTTAAAAAAATTAACATGTAATTCTATGTAGGTGATGGAAAATCATAATAAACTATTACGTTAACAGTAGAATAAAAAGAACAAACACAATAATCATCTTTTTGTATTACAAAATTTTGCCTAACTCAGCATATGCTAGAAGACATTTCCGTGTTGTTCAATGTATTTCTTGGCTCTCGCGATATCGCGTTATGTGGCTTTTCTATTAGTTCGACCAGAAATATTATTTAACGTTTGCCTAATACTATTTTCAAGTTCCATCACATTTTGATGTCGCTGCTTGTAAACCTCATTCTTCACAAAACCCCAAAGATGAAAATCGAGAGGTGTCAAGTCAGGAGAGCGTGTAGGTCAACGAATAGGCACGTTGGTCTCTATCCATTTTTGATGAAATGTATTATTTAACAAATTACTTTATGAGCCGGTGCTCCATCCTCTTGAAAATAAATACGGAGCCTATGAAGCAGTGGCATGTCATCTAAAAGATCATCCAGAATTTCTGTTAATAACCCAACATAGCGGTCTCCAGTTAAGGTACCATGATAGAAAACAGGACCTACAATTCTGTTACCCATTAATCCACACCACACATTTAAACTAAACCGGTGCTGGGGATTGCACGGATCTACTCTCAGAGGATTTTCTCTACTCCAATAATGTTGATTTTTCTTATTGCACGTTCCTAAATTGTACAAATTAATTTGATCGCAGAATTTTTATGCATAATAGCTGAATTTGAAAATTTAGATTCAGACCATAGAATATAATTAAAGTTACCTGGACGCTCATTACAAACATTTCTCAACCAATTACAGAAAACTAATCTTCTTTCTGCATCGCCGGGTAGTAAAGTCTGAACTTTGTGGTTCTTATACGGACGCAACTTATGTTGTTTTATAATGGCATGCACTGTACTCTTTTGCAAATCTAATTCTCTGGTGCAACTTCGTATGGATTTTTCTGGATTGGTTTCAAAAAAGCCAACACGTTTACTTCTATTCCTTCGTCTATTATAAAACCACTTTCATTTCTTCGTATCTTAAATGTATCTTCATTACTTCGAAATTTTCTATACAATCTTAGAAAATAGAACTGGTTTGGTGATCGACGATTCACGTATGTGTTTTTATAATAACGAAACGCATTTTTTCCATTTTTTCTAAAAGTCAGATATGCCTTTAGCATATCACACTTTTCTGAATGCGTAAACGGCATTATTTTAATGAATATGGGGCAATTAATGATTGTACTTATAAGAATACGGTGCGCCACTGAGAGTAGAAATATCGTGTTTATAGTGCTCCGATATTAAACCCAAATCTATAGGGAAATACCGAGCTATATATAGACACAGTAGTGTAGGCACATAGAATAAGAGTTATTGAAAGGTGGTGAGTAAAAAATAAGGAAAAATAACTGCTTCAAACTAAATAATAGCAAGATAAATAAATCAGAAATAGGTTAGAACTTAACTTGGACTTTGTACCGTAACCTCAGAGGGGTCGACCCGGGAAGCGGTACAGGCATTCGATAGACGTGAGCATAGACGTTGTATATAGGGTAAAATTTAGCAATTAAAATTATGGAAAATACAGATGAAATGTTACAAATGATGAAAGTGTTAACGGAAGAAATAAAATTAATTAGATTGGGCCAAACAGAATATATGAAAGAAATAATTGAACTAAAGAAGAAAAACAAAGATCTTCGCGCGAAACTTTTAGAACTTGAAAATAAAATTACGAAGATGGAAAGAAGTACAGAGGACTTGTGTTTCAAGGCACAGGAAAAATTACAACAGCAGAAAAGAGCATTAAGGAAAAATAATATATGTAATAATAAAAGGACTGGAAATAAATGAACAAACTGTAATCAAGGAAGCAGAAACACTGATAGGAAACTTACAAGACAATATAAAAATCAATGAAATTGGACTAATAAACAAACAAAAAAACATTGTATTGGTAAAGCTGAGCACATGGGAAGATAAAAAGAAGATTATGATGAATAACAACAAACTATCTAAAAGTGGTGTAAAAAACGTATATGTATATTGAGGATGACTAAGGAAGAACGTAGCATA
>SMLS01029173.1:0-22404 GCA_004785975.1 Popillia japonica | reverse complement strand
AGGGTTTAACAGACCTCAGGTTGACCGATTCTACGAATGCCTTGAGACTTTGATACAGAGGTTTGATTTCACTGCCTATAAAATATGGAACTGCGATGAGACTGGCATTAGTATTGTCCAAAAACATGCGAAAGTTCTTGCTACTAAAAACCAAAGACAAGTTGGGAAACTTACTTCTGCAGAACGTGGGAAGAATGTGACTGTACTTATTGCAATGAGCGTTGGTGGTCAGTTTGTACCACCATTTTTCGTATTTCCACGGTCCCGAATGAATGAGAGACTTATGATTAATGCTCCAAATGAAAGTGTAGGTGAAGCTCAACCGAACGGTTGGATGAATGCCGAATTATTTTTGAAATGGATGCACCTCTTTGTGAAATATTCAAATCCCACAGCAGAGAATCCAGTTCTTTT
Source organism: Popillia japonica (assembly GCA_004785975.1). Taxonomy (NCBI): domain Eukaryota; kingdom Metazoa; phylum Arthropoda; class Insecta; order Coleoptera; family Scarabaeidae; genus Popillia; species Popillia japonica. The sequence goes on along the minus strand of SMLS01029173.1, from coordinate 21,990 downwards.
GATTCTTGACGGACATGCTAGTCATAAAGACTTAGATGTCATTGAATTTGCAAGGAAAAATCATATCCACATGTTGAGCACCCCACCTCATACAACCCATAAGCTACAGCCACTTGATCGTACTTTCATGAAGCCTTTTAAATCTGCTTACAATGATGCATGTGCCTCGTGGATGAGATCGTATCCTGGCGTAAGAATCAGTGAATACGAGATTGCAGGGTTTGTTGCTTCTGCTTTTACTCGAGTTTCCCGAATGGATATTGCAATTAGTGGCTATCGTTGCACAGGCATTTACCCCTTTAACAGAAATGTCTTCAGGGATGTAGATTCCATTGGTTCAGATATGACCAACGTTCCAGAAAGCCTATCAATATCAGAACCATCCCTTTCATCTTCGCAACTATCAGAACCGACACCCTCAACTTCTTCTCAAACTACCACTACAAACGCCGAACAACAAATTTCCTCTTCTCAGCAATCCATATATCAGACACAAGTTGTCATTGACCAATCCACTGACAATTTTAAGGCCGTAATTGCAGAACTCTCACCGGTTCCTGATGCTTCGAAGAGAAGAGCCACCACACGAAGACGTAAAGCTGAAAGAAGTGAAATAATAACAAATTCTCCATACAAAGAGATGCTGAAAGAGAAAAGAGAAACTAAAAAAACTCTTTCAGGAAAAGATGTTAGTAAGAAAGGTAAAACTGTGGTTTCAGGAAGAGATGTCAGCAAGAAAGCCAAGAAAGATGAACACGAAAACCTGATTCCTCCCTGCAGACCGATTGAGGAAGAGACAATTTGTCCGTTGTGCCTTGATTCTCATGAAGAGGATTGGATACAATGTGGAAAGTGCAAGGCGTGGGTCCACGAAGCTTGTGCGAATATATCAGAGCTATCACATCAGTATTTTTGCGATTATTGTATATTATAAATAGTCATATATTTGCTGACTGGTACTGGAGGACAATTCTTTAGAGACTGATTTGTCCTAGTTTTCAAATTGCAATAATAAAGTTTATTATTTCTAAACATTCCGGTAGTTTATTATTTTTATTCATAGCACAGGAGTTCCTTCACACATACTGGGAGGTATTAAACATGTAACTTAAAGTACTTCGATTTTCTTGTTGATATATCTTAAGGTGACGGTACTGGAGGACTTCCCCCTAATCTTAAGTTAGATACTGAATCACGGGTAAATAAAATTCAATTTAGGAAAGATGCTGAAGGAATCATAAAAGGGCCAAGGAAGTAGCACAGGTATTGATGAATAAATATATTAAAAGAACTCGATAACTCCCTTTAAACATTTCAAATTCAATAGGCTACCATTTGGTTTATTCCGTGCATCTAAAGCATTAATCAAAAATATTACCAAAAAATAGTAAAGTATTCTGGGAATGGTAACTTATTCTCAACATGGTTACTACTACTAACACCTTACACAAGTATATAAAGAATAAAGCAATTTAGTCTTCGGAAACAAGACATACACAGTAAAGTAAAGTTTTGTATATGATAATTTTGTCACACTTTAATATCCTGGGAAGTATAGCAGAGTAGAGCATGGTAACAACAAATATGAAACAATTTTGAGAATAGTGAAGTTGAAATTGCTACCTATCAAAAATGCATTAAATCACTGTCTGTATTCGGATAGTTTATTCATCGTAAACAAATCGTGGCATCCTAAATAAAAGAGCATTAATTATTCGATGAAAACAGGAACTCTCCTATTTTTTAGACAATTGTAAAATTTAATTTTGATTTAATCAAATAATATAGAATTACTGGATTTGGTATAAATATGACTGAAAACTGCAATATTTCTAATAGTGTAGAACATATGATTCCTATGTTTTATAAAATTAATAGATTAAACCTAATATAACATGTTATTCTTTAGGAATCGAATATAGAGCATTATAATATACTTACACGAGTTATTTCACCATCATTGTACGTACAAGCCACCATTTCCACATTTTGATATTTTTTAGTTCGAAGCGGCTCATCTTGTATGATAGAATCAATTAAATCTGGAAAATAGATAAAATTACCATATTGAAATTCCATATTGAAACATTCCTTCCTTGTTTTTTACTGTACAAATTTTGGCAGCACAAATTTTTACATGACAAATATATTTTACACGGTATAAAAAATAATGTACCCACTTAATCAATGTATTAAACCTTGCTATCTTTGCCTTGTATATAGGAAAATTGATACTCACCAAATTTATTTACTTTAAATACATTATTACATTTTTTTATCAATCAAATCGAACAACTGCTAGGCGGCAAGGCGGTCATTTATAAATAAAAAAATATTACAGAATGCCACCATAAAATTGATATCTCAGTGTAGCCATACTAATTCTGTAAACATAAAACGCACTAGTGCGTTTAATAATTATATAATTACATTGGTTTTAATAAAGTAATTAACGCTGACAGAATTAAACCAATAACTGGTGCGTTTACTAGATTAAAAAGCAATTAGTGAGTTACTATGCTAAAAGAATAACTATTATCCGCCACAGTGGCGTAGCTACATATACCGTTTGAGAGGCACTGGATCATACAAAATATTAATGATTTTAAACAATATTTTTTATATATTAAATGATTAAGGTTGGAATAAATAAAATATTAATAAGTAAATATTAATGCTAAAGCAAAACAAAATTAGCGTTGGCAGCTATTCCTAATACATCTATTATTTTGAACAAGGTAGGTACCTAATCTTATCATGTAATATAAACGCAGACATTAAAAGGTTTTAAAACGATCCAACGATCCACTGCGTTTCATTTGAAAGAGTAAAAACTCTAAAACTGAAGCACGAACAACAACATCTAGTTAAAAAAAAAACTGCACAGCCTTTGATTGAACATACCCTTAACTGGTTTGTGTAGTTGTTTCATGACTTAATCGTAATAAAAATTGCATTAGAAGAAACAAATTGAGAAGGAAACTTACATTACACGCAGTTTATTACATCACCTTATCTCATCTTATACAATATATGTATGTAAGATACAATACGTTCTCTTACATATAACTGAGGAAACAATTAACTAAAAATCAACTAAAAATGGTAACTGCCTACTAAGTATCTTTGAAACAGTCGCATTCGGTTTAATCGACAGTTAACCGAAATTCAAACAATTATGATCAACAAAAACGACCAAGAACTTGAAAACTGATTCTTGACCTGACAGTAGTATTGCTGGATTTTTTTTAAATAATAATATAAAACAACAAGTAATAATAGTAAACAAATGCAATTCAATAAAAAACAAAGAAAACCGCTAAGCAAAAACGTGCATTCCTTTATTTTAAAATTGCAGCCGTCATGTAAATACGTGTATTACCCATTAAGAGCATACTGGAGTATCGTTGGTTGCATAGATATAAAGCTAAACTGATTCTTCAAAATGTGTTCAATTCATTTCCAAATAACCGTATTCTATTTGTACAGAACGATTTTTTAATATAAAACAATATTAAGAAAGAAAAAAGAATTTGTTGCAAATAGCTAAAACGGCTCTGTGTAAAAATTCTTCAATATTTTATATGTATCAAACTAAAATATAATTTTAGTGAAAAGCGAAATGAATAAATGCCGTGAAAAATAAGAAAATAGAATATCCCGAATAACATCAACTGTCAAGTGGCGTAACCAAGTAATAGCATGCATAAATACTTTAAGAACAGACAAACGATTTAGCAACATTGTCCCATATTCTCAAATGAATGCTTTTGACAAGTGTCGACAAGAAGTGTATAGGATTATATCAGATGCCAACGCGCATCTTATGTATACGTCATTGCGAAGCATTAATTGTTAAATACGAATTCCGCCTACAAAACCAGCGATTTTAAACTCTCTTGAAATAAATTTCAAATGTAATTTGATACGCTCTGACCTCATGTCCGAGCATATCTGTTTCTGTGTATCCTGATTCTCCCCCAAATTACGTTTGTGCCAGGACCACACACAGACCGATTTACCCGTTATTTTGTTCCCTAACGAAGTCCGGTCGATACTGAAGCTGATCCTTCATATGTTGTAATGAATTCATTCCAATATATGCAAACAAGATAGTGTTATGCCAAAGTTTAAATCTGCTTCTCTTTGTCCATTAACAAAGCGACAAAGACCCAGGCGCATTTCGGAATCATGTTCTAAAAGATCTTGAACTGCTATGTTGGATTCCGCTGTTGGTCCGTCAGGAGATGTATAAGAAACGTGCTACGGCTTCTTCTCACACAACAACTCTTACACGGTCAACGTCTATATTAATATTTCGGCAAAAAGCGTATAGAAATAAAACTATTTTTTCTAACACAACTACCTTTATTAGAAATAAAATATAGTTACTTAGAGTTTACTAAGAATTTACAGAAATAACGGGTGTTCCGTTGCGCGTACATTCGAATAACGAGTGTTAATTTGGAAATCCTATTATTAAATAGGGTTGTTAGAAATTACACCCACCACTTGTTAGTAGGGTGTTCACACATGATTGGCTAGAAGCATCGTATGATTTGTATTCCCATAATGATAAGAAATAGTATTACCTACTCGCAACAGCCCTACGCGAAAACAGGAAGTTTGAGGTATGGGCGCATAGGCATTTTGACATGTATACGTTGCTTCTAACTACAAAAATGAAATGTGTTTATACCTAGATAATGTTTATCATCAATTACAATATATATTGCTATGGTATCAATCACATTCACGCATTGTTCATGTTCGGTCACAATGGGTATACAACAGCTATTTTATGGTATGGATATAGCAACTGTTCTCTAATTACTGCGTGAACGACATCTTTACATACTCCTACTTCCCTACCTATTCGTCTAGTACTTATTTCTGGATCTTCTTCAACACGTTCTAAAATTTCTTCTTCAACGTCAGGAACCCTTACGAAACGCTGCCTTCCATAATCAGTGGTTGCAGGAGCAAAGCTACCGGTCTCCCGAAGGCGTCGCTCAACGGCAGCAGTTGGATGACTTAGTATTCAACGATTTGGAAATCTTTCAGAATACACCCTAACACACTCTCGAGTATATCCTTCAGAAAATCCAAATACCAATAACGTATCGGTATATTCTGAGTTGGTGTACTATAAGGCCATAATAAATCACGAAAAGTTAAGCCTTCTAAATTATTATTAGAACATTTAAGAAAGTTTTCAACACTAATGACAATTAAGGTATTTTAGATTTGACACTATTATTATTTAGCCATACGAAATTCATAGGCGACTGGATTACCTACTTGCTTTTTTTTCTAGTAAATAAGTTACCCAGAATCTCCGAAACCGTGAACTTTTACTAAACCTATTCGTTTACCTGTAGTCTTTATTTGAGCAGTACATTTAGCCATGCGAAATTCATTTGTTTCTGATAGAAATCATAGGCGACTGTATTACTTTTTGCGTTTTGCGAATGCACGACCGTAAGCACTTTTTTTCGTTTTTCTCGAAAACGAATAAAAATAAGAAAATTTGACAAGAGACATAATTTGATCGTTTTTGAATACTCTATCGAATAAGAATTATTTCGTGTCTCTACTACAAACAGCAAAGAAAATTAAGTTAATTTTCATAATGGTCATGCGTGTTTCATTCACTTCCGGTATTAGTATTTTATTGAAATTTTCTAAACACATTCGTCCAATAATACTAACTGACCATGTCAAATCTTATTGTGTATGTGTAGAGACCTTTTACAGACACCTTGTATAACTGTTTTATGAGTACTAAAAGATAGCGACAATAGTTTGCCTGTCATAGTTCTTGTTTCCCAGAAACAACCGCCACCCCCTATATTTTTTTAAAATTTTTATTTGCTGGAAAAATACTAAAAATAATAAGTTATGCAGAATTCACACATATATATTAAACATGCTATAAAATAACTCATTTTAACATAAAACAATAAGATACGAATTGTCTAGGTATACATGTAAATAGTATTACAGTTTTCAGTTTATTGACAAGGAATACGTTTCACAATTTGGGCGTGAAAAAGTGTTTCTTTTGCTAATGTTCATACAACTCTTTTAGTTTCACTTTGTGTAATAATATTGAATACAATAAAAATATAGTGCCTAAACTAAACTACCTAACTAATGAAAATGAATATAATGAAATTGGTACCTATTAACAATTTTAATAACAATAATAATATTTATAAGTTTTAAGTGTATAGTCTCGATTATCCAAATAGGTAGGGACCTGGACCTCGGTTCCTCGTCACAATCTGATAATCCAAAGGAAGGCAAAACTAAATAGCAATCTACGCTACATAGTTAGTACAATAATGGTAATCTGTGGAGAAATGTTGAAAACAAAGAAATTGCTTACACCACACACAATGAAGAAATGCAGGTTTGCCACAAATACTGCATAATGGTGTACCTCGTAAATCCTTCGGGAAGCAGAATTGTGCAGGAGCCTGAAACTTCGGTGGTCGATTTTCGATGCATCCACTTTTAAACCACGCATACTTAAATAGATTGATGAACCTTGCCAATGACAATTGATTATGTGTCAAAGATTGTAACTGAAATTAAAATGTTAAATGTAATGTTAAATCGTATCCCATAAGCAGTACTTCATCTGAAAACGTCCTAACAAAATGTTTCCATATTCTAAAACCATAGATGTCTAGAGGCTGTACCACTGAAATTCGTTAATACTAAATTGCTCACTCCTCTAGGGCAATGCACAAGACACTCAGTGTTAGTATTTGGTAAGAAAATATCTGTAAACCAATCTTTAAAATGCTGTGAGGTCAGATTCCCTGTTGATGCAGATATATACATGTTAATAGGCCTAAAAAGTGCTTTTTATATGTTCAATCCAAATTGATCTGTTGTTTTTTTTAACACAAGAAGGAGTGGATATAGTAGTTGTCCATTTGCTGAAATTGTTGGCATGATTGTGTGACTATGTGTAATAGATGATAATGATTGCACGATCGCTTCCACCGTTTTTGTTCCATTGGCAGACAAGCTTCGACTGGAGTATATCTATAAATTAAAGCCACTCTTGTCTGCATTATAAACGTTGTCTTGTCCAACAGCACTAATTTTAGGTTCAATTTCATTAACAATCGCTCGGCTGTGGATCATAATTCATCAACATCGCTATGAGTGGATTGTGACATAAACTTTGTTATTTTACTATGTACTTGTTTTATGTGAAATGCCATATCCACCAATGACTAGCATTAAATGAACGATACTGTATTTCATCCTTTGCCTGTAGCGCCCATCTGCGAAGATCTACTTCGTGGATAATATTTCCGCAGTTTAGCCCTTCCTTAAACCTAACCAGAACATACTCTGTAACGTATGTACTTTTGTCCATGTTGGTGCCACCCCGGTCAACACTTGCTTCCCATCTCTCAAGTTGCTTAATTGATTTTACCTGGAACACATGGACGTCAAAGACACAAATGCTATTATTAATATAGATGTGTAAACCTATACAAGATATCTTTATGTACTACTTTTAAAAAATTTTCTTTATGTATTTAAACGTTTATATAAAGAATAAGAAATTTACGTATTATCTTACCATTGTAAATCGATTTTGGACAGATTCTAAGGAACGTCGCTTCGCTTTTCCACATCTCCAAAACTCAACGGCTCGCGTTTTATATTCAATATCAATTGAAATACCCCCTTCTTGGGGTACACAGTAGATATTGATGTTCATAATCTTCATCATATTCACTTTTTGGTTCAACGAATTGCGGTTCTTGTGGAGTAGATATTGCATATTTGCAATGTTATGAACTTTACAATCATTACAATTAATTTATACCCAGTATCAGTATCACGGTATCCCCTGGTATTGCCTGGTACGTGCCTGGTGTATTATGAAGTTTCTTTTTATAAAATGTCCTATTTAGGGAATTTTCACACTGCCTAGGGTAAATTTTGAAACGAGAATTGGCAACATTGATTACATTGACTCCTATTGGGGTAGAATCTTATATGGCACGACTTGCAACAGCATTGCTAGACAAGGATAGCAAATTTATGAGCTACTTGCAAGTCCTACTGGATGGCAGCACGTATTTTTAAATTTTGCTCGTTCATTGAAATTCGGAAAATGAATTATTAACCTCCTTCCATATTGGAATGTTTTACACCTCGTCGTCTTGTATTCTCGTTCATCTTTTTTTATTTCTGGTTTTATCTTTTGCCGTGTATATTCTTGTGCCTTTGTTGTAGCATCTTTTACTGGCAAGGTAAGTAGTCTAAATATAAGAATAATTTAATAATTATTATACAGGTTTATATATTATTTTAGACAATGCCTATATAGAGGATGTGAAGATCCAGAGTCGTCAAGACATTCATTGCCTAAGCCTGTAAAATACTCAGATATATTTGCACACTGAGTTACTTTATGTGAAAATGAAGATTTAAATAATTGAACGCCACATGAAATTTATAGATCGAGATAAATTTGCCATCAGCATTACGCATGTTAATGGAAAAATCCGATTTTCCAAGTAAATGCTATCAAGCAAAGGTAAAAATTATACGTATTAAGAAATACTGTATTATTTATCCATAATGCACTAATTCTAGTAATGTACATTATTTCTATTTTTCCTATTTTTTATTCAGGTTCTTCTATTACGAAGGATGTGTATATAGATGACCTACCATTTGCCATCATCTATCTTTAGTTCAGTGACTGGTATTAAAAGCAGAAAAAGTAGAATATCATTAAATAACCCCATTTATGTACCAGCTCGAGTCTATAGTAAAATTAAAAGGTAACTTTTAGGAAGTTATTTGTTTAATTTTTTAGAACCTATAGAACTGTTCCTACATTTACGAACAATTTTATTTGGTTATTATTTCCACTTTAGTTCATCACTGTTCTGTGGAAATAATAACTGAATAATATTGCATTGGAATTTATTGAATTTGCAATTACTTGTATTATTCTGACCTTTAATTACTTATCTATTTTCAGATATTTTTCCCCTTTTTATGTCAAATACCGTAAAAAGGGGAAAAATATCTGAAAATAGATAAGTAATTAAATTTAATTCGCAGTATAAATTTAAAGGAGGATTTTTAAATTCCCGCATTTACTATAATTAGTACCTGCAAGTCCTAAGAGATGGCGTAAAAACACTAGTACAAAACTATATACGGGAGTTTCCTCTCCACACTATGTTCTCTATTGTCCTATTAACAGCACATCAAGCGACAATTTAAATTGTTCTAAACAAATTAGTGTTGTTTATGGAATTGTGTTTCGAAAATTGACAAAAAACATAAATAGAGTTATCTTCCCGTTCTTTTGAAATGGCATCCATTTTGTTTTATGAAACAGGCACACAAAAATGAGGTATGTTAATTGCTATATTTTTAATCACACTGAAAAATATATTTCTTTTCTCTTAACTTATATAAATACATACATACATAGATTTAAATAGATTTGTGTTTAGTTATTTGAAGATATGGAAGCCCTGTAAGAAGCAAGTTGTAAAGTTGTCTTACTAATGTGAAACGATTCCAGTATAAAATGTATCCGATACTAGGATATATCGTATAAGATTTTGCAAATAGCTACCTTGAAGGATACGCTGTTATACATGTAATAAGGTAAGGAGTTTTTAAAAAGCATTATTTTAATTAATGCATACATTTAAGTTGCATATCAATTTATTCTTTTTGTGTTATGGTCAATATCCAAATCGCTTGAATAACCAGGTAATAATTAACTAGATGTGGAAATTAATTGATTACTGTCACTATCGCCAGCAGGTATCGTAGGATTGAAAGACTGCAACGTAGTTAAACAATGGTCATGAAAATCTATGTTTAAGGGGGAATTCTCAGGCTCGAATGTGATGTTAAAATTATTTGAAAGGTAGTAAAAAGGCAAATTAGGCATTCAATCGCAATAAGTTTTATGGTTACGTGTTTGGCACATAGTAAGTAATGTCAAGACAAGTACTGTACGCTTATCTGTTTTTTTATAATATTTATGTTATTTCGCGCCATACAACGCTGTTACTTTGAGGCAGAGGTAATATATTCAAGGAGAACGGCAACTTAATAATTCAAAAATTATACTGCATTCAGCGCATCTGAGAGACACGGCAGTACTAGCATCATAGGACGCGATACATTCAAATGTATTTTATATTTATAATGGACCATAATTGTGAATTGAAAGGCTCACGAGTGCAAAAAGTTGCTAACTACAATACAATTGAATAATATATGTCAATATTATTGTAGTTAGCAACTGTTTGCACCGAGCCTTTCAGAATATCATTATCTCGTACCAAAATTAGTACGCAATCACGATTCTTGCACAATAAGTTTAAAATGCAATGCTATATGTAATTAATCCCGAATTTAAAATACCACAGCTTCGAAAGTTTGTTGTGTTAAAGTGGAATGAAAAAAAACTATAGCATATATTTATGGGCATATATTGTTCTATATGTATTACATTTCTCTAATCATTAAAAACATTTAGTACGTAGATACCTTCGCAATCAAAAGAATACACGTTTCGTTCTCGGTATAAAGTATCATTAAAAATTTATAGTGGATATAAACATGTTAAAAAATGTATTAAGTTAGTAAAAATTAATAAAACAATTATTGATAAAAAACTATTTACAAATAAAACTACAGTAATATACACACATCAACATAATCTAAGGATATATCTTATTTGCTTAAAAAAATAATTTAGTGCATCTCTTTACCCATTTTTGTCTTGAAAGTTAAATGTAAAGTAAGGTTTGAGTGAAATTAACTTAAATTAATATTTAACACAATTTTAATAAAAATTTATTAATTAGAAATTAGAAATTCTACAACATGGAACTAAACAACAATTCAAAATGAATCTTATACAGTAGAATCTCGATTATCCGTGCTCCACGGGACCGGCCGAGGCACGGATAACTGAAAAGCACGGATAATCCGCAAGTTTTCTTACATAATATATGTACATATGTATATATGTATATTTATGTATGTATGAACATATGTACTAAAAAGATAACAGAAAAAAATAGGTCTCATAAGTTCAAACTAACTTTTAATTTGCATAAAAAATATAACATAACAAAAAATAGAATTCTACTTAAATAAACTTTTGCACTAAGTAAGAAAAATAAAAACTCTACGTAAGTGTATATGTTAACTTGCATGTATATAAAGCGGATATATGTATATATAATAGGGATGTTAGTTATGCTTTTGAAAAAAAGTCAGTCACTTTGGTCTGTAATAAAATTCTTTGATCTTTTTTAATCGTCTGACGTATTTTGCGCAAGTTCAAAATGTCGATAAGGTCCGAAGATTCTCGTTGCTCAATATAGTCTAGTAGAACGTTGACAGCTTCTTCAGCCTGTTGGTTAGTTACTCTTTTGACTGATACTGTCCCATCACTTTCTTTATTTTGACTCTCATTTTCGGATGAGTCAGGTTGTGACGTACCGGGCTGATTCAAAACTTGTATGACAATATCGTCCTCATTGAAGAGTTGATAACCCGGCTCATTTTTGTCACACTGAGTCCACCTTTCAACTTCAGTATCATCAATTTCTTTGAATGAATCGGCCCTGCGAACTAATTCAGTTGTTTTCTTGCAACATATTGAAATCCGGATCATAGAATCATGATCGGAAAATCATGATTAAAAGTTTTAAGCGAAAGAACACAGCTACTATTTCGATAATAAAACTTCAAAAATAGTTTCAACAAAGGGAAATCATGGCACGGATAATCCGCAGCCCGGATAACCCGCGCACGGATAATCGGGGTTCTACTGTATTGAATTAAAAAATTCTAAGATTAAGGAATTAAAGAGTGGGACCTCCTCTGGAGTTTAAAACCGCCCTACATCTTCTTGGTATAGACAGAATAAGATTGTCCAAGTCTTCTTGTGGAAGAAGATTCCACTGTTGTGAAAGAAGTTCTTGCAGTTGCCGTCGATTTTGTATAGCGTCCATATGTGGCAGGCATCTTCTCTGAAGCATATCCCATGCATGCTCAATGGGATTGAGGTCTGGGGATTGAGCTGGCCGTGGCAAAACCTCAATTCTTGCTTCATTGAGCCAATCGGTAACAACTCTTGCCACATGTGGTCGTGTATTGTCATGCATAAGGGTTAAATTTCGAGCCAACGCCTCTGCAAATGGCTGAACAACAAGTTCAACAATATTTTGGATATATTGCTCAGCATTTAAGAATTGATCTAGAAAAACGAGATCAGTTTTCCTACCCAGCATAATTCCCGCCCATATGATTATAGTACCACCTCGGTAGCTGTGCACTTCTTGGGCATGCTGTAGCCTTGCTGCATTACCAGGCTGACGCCAGACTCTTAATCTGCGAGTATCTTGTCTTAATCCAAATCGCGACTCGTCAGAAAAAAGTATAGTCGACATTGTTCTCCAGTCCAGTTTAAGTGTTCTCGAGCCCAGTTTACTCGATGTCCTCAATTTCCCCTGGTTAATGGTGGAACTCTAAGGGGAAGTCTGGAGTGAAGATTGACTTTTCTTAAACGACGCCTGATGGTTTGGCTGTGGACTGTCACGTTATGCACTGCCTGGAGACGCGATTTTAAACTCAGTAGCAGTTAGTGAACTCTGTCGTCGAGCCTGAAGAGTGATGTACCGGTCCTGAATAGCAGTGGTGGCGCGTCTTCTTCCAAGATGTCGTTCCCTGGGATTACCTGTATCTCTGTAACGTCGCCATAGTCGGCTAATTACGCTCTGTGTTGTACCTAGCCGCTCGTCAACTTGTCTTACTCCAACTTCCAGCATTCCAACTGCCCTATTCATTTCGTCAGGATGCAAATGACGACTATTTTGTTCATTCATGTTTGCTTTTAACGCAATTTATGCTTACACTTATCAATGGGTACTAATTTTTGTGAAATAACGCAGAAATGGTGGGAGAAGTAACACACAAAAGTTAAAATTCACTCAAATTCATTCAAAACATTTTAAGACTTATCATTAACTGTACTTGTTTAATGGATACTTTTGACAGATAGTTGTTTATAAGTTACCTAGCAACCAAACTAAGCAACAAAAGACAACATTTACGGAAGTAAAATCAAGCAAATAAAATAAACATTGGTATCCTTAGATTATGTTGATGTGTGTATTACACAAGACAAAATTATCTTATCACTAAAGGCGTATTATAGTTGCAATAAATAACTATTTTTTTGCATATTTTCTGTATCTTTCAATACACTGTTGATAAATGGCATCATAATGAAAAACTCTGATGTCTTTTCCGTTTAATATACGATTCAGTCCGTTGAAATAATTAAAAAATATAACCCTAAGGTATTTTTTCATTGCAATGGCAAATAAATATTGATGTTGCTGACAAAATGATAAATTGTCGGTAGGTATTTCTTCTACAATTTTTAATATTATTTTAAAAGGATTCTTTTTATAGGAGTAATATGGTAGTGCAGTTAATGTTTTTAAATACACCATCTTCATGTATGCATAGAATGTCTCGCTACAATAATGAAGTCGACGACCCTCTGAATCATATTCCCTAACGCTGGTTAGGGAATGCTAGGAATGCTTCTAGGTAAAAAATATGTAAACCCCAGTGTTTGCAACTTTTTCTGAAGAAGAGTAAAACCTTCTAATGTAATAATCCAGTTTTTCAGTGAAGGAGGTAGAGATTTTTGTTTTCCGTCCAATGTGATAAAACTCATGTTTTTTAGCATAACTATTGCTTCATTCCAAAACCGTAAATGCCTTGACGTATTGGACACAGCAGATCTGAGGATTTTCCCTTGTGTTGGATATCTGGTATTTCCATTAATACTGTTAAATAGATCATCAAAAAACAGCAGTAGATCTGCTGTTTGAAGTGTATCCTTCTCCATTGATACACTGCCATCAACACTACGAGATCCTAAAAAAGAACTTCAATTGGAACTTTCAACCAGTTCCCTTTTTATCACTTACCATCTAAACTCATACGAGTTATTCCTGAGGCTACCCGATTGCTAAATACCTGCGAACAGCATGATACTTTCATCTTCTTTATTTTTGCGGGATAAACATGTTGATCTGTTAAGTTTTTCATCAGTCGTAACCGTCCACAGGGATTATCAATTATATATGCATTTATTATATGCTGCCATTTGGCTACGCAAGTTTTCTCCTTCTTATTTTTATACAATATATTTTTTGTCAAAAAATTGTTGCTTATGCCTTTCAGAAGGTGGGGAGGGTCATAAATTGGTATGATTTGGTGACCATCTACTTCAATTATTCGGTCACGTAACTCTGACCCTTTTCTTAAATAGTCAGCCTTTGTATCGTTTACAAGAGAATTGATGGCTGCTACATTAGTGGCAGCTTGGTCGCACACTACTGCAACAATCTGTAAGCCAGTTTGATGTACGGCTCTAACAATCTCTTTTATTGTTCTGATCAGCACTGGTGTTTTCGTAGTACCTTCACAAAAAGAATATGCAATTGGCTGTTTCCATTTGCCAAAAATGCTCTTTAGCATGAACATTTGGGCATGATCTGCAATTTTTGACGTTCATTCAAAACCATTGTCCACAAATCCTTCGACAATATCATGTGCAGTGTTCCAATGTAATGCTGCTTCCAGTGTCATCTCATCAAATGTTAATATACAATGTTTATGTTCTGCTTTCAATAACTTACAAGTGTCTTGTAAATGATTAAATAACATGGCATTTATGCCTGGATTTATGGGGATTTTATTTAAAATAGTCGTTAATGTCTTTCTAGAAGGTAAAGCAAACAATTGCGACAAACATTTGTAGCCTTTACCACTTCGCTTACATAAAGCCAATGCCATTAATTTCTCATCCAGTGTGAAGCGAAAACCTTTGGGATGTTTTTTAGCATTTCTCAATTGACATCTTAAAAAATGTGAAACCACAGGATGCCGAAAGTTTTTGCTATTTCCCATAAAAGTGGAGAATGTTTTTTCAGCTGTGAGTAAACGACTTTTTAATGTCTGCACTCTTTTGCGTTCATATGACAGCTTTCGCTGTAAAATTGATATCTGTTTGTATAGCTTCTTCTTCGTTGGTGTAAGATTTTTCTTAGATGGGAGATTTAACATTTTCAATGTTGAGGATCCTAGAAAATATTACGAAGTTAATATTGTTACTTAATCATTATTTATATAGCCACGCAATACAAAATAAAAACGTGGTAATACAGCCTTGTAAATAATAACCAGCAAAAGTTACTTACTGTGTTTTGCCCTTCTAGGGAGATCCATCTTACGCCCTGAGGTGCTGCCAGTAAATACAGTTTCAGTTAGTACTATGAATTAGAAAAAGAATTATAATATAGGTATGTACTTTATAAAAACCATTATCAGAAAAAAAAAACATACCTGCTTGTAAAGATGCTTCATTCCTCTGTAATTCTGTCTCTGTACTGGACTCTGTTGCTAAATTGAAAAGAGAATTAATTAATTAATACATATTTATCGAGGTAACATGATAGTAGCGTTTTATCTCAACACTAAAATAATTATTTAATTGCGGTAATAAAAATACACATATCACTCTCTTGCTTGTGATGTAGAAGGTTCTACAGATTGTGACGTCGAAAGTTCCACATATTCTGACACATCCATATCAGCACTTTGACCTGCAAAAACAATATGAAAGATTTTTTTATAAACGTCCACAAGTAAGAAGTCATTGGTATAGTATCTTTTAGAAGTGCACTTGGCAATACTTTGTGTGCCAATGATATACTTTATTCAACATTTTACAAATGTTGATAAGTCCGCCTCTACTTTTAACACGTTGACTGCGTCGACTAAAATCGTGGATTTAATTTAGGTGGCGGTATCGGTCTCCGGCGACCGATAACGTAGTCAACGTGTTAATACACAAATAGTTATATAAGTGCTTTGAGGATTGTTTGTGGCACTATAAGAAGCCACTTTCATTAGATTCGGCGCGCTATTTAAAAAGTGGCATATATATTAACTTCCTCCCGTTCAGGATGCATATGAGAGCTATAAGGGACAATATCTCGGTTAAACTGTGTATATTTTGATCTCTAAAGGAAGTGGCACATATGCATGCCACCAACCTATAAAGGGTTAATTAGTAAAACAATTTGTTTTTCATGAGCACATTTAATCAACCACAATTCATTATAAAAGTTGTTTTATTAAATTAATTTTAGCTTTTCTAGTTTTAAATTTTAAATATCTCTTATGGGCAAGTTGTGCAGTTGCATTTGAGTTTACATTAATATTTTGAAAATGTCCCTTTAAAATACTATTAATCTTCTTTAACCATGTATGTATAAAGAATGTTATGAGGATATCAAGAAAACATGCTTTCAAAGAGACTGGAAAATGTTGTCGTAGGATACAGTAAAGACTCTCGCCCATATGACTTCCATTCTATAAGTATGTGCTCTGGTAACTTAACAGAGCTAAGCAAATTCTGCTTACATATATCACACAGCTTCTAGTAGGAAAGTAGTGTACTCCTACTTTTTGTAATTTTTGCCATAAGTAATGGAATCCTGTTATGGTGTGTTTCCAATGTTTCAGTGAAGGTGGAATAAATTCCAAAGTTTTCACTGCTTTTGGCCAAAAATTTAAATGTGGAGAATCTTTGGTTGCAGCATACTTCAGATTTCCGGGAAGGCCAACAACCAATGCAGTCCCGTTAACACTGTCAAATAATTTATTGAAAAATAAGAGAAAACCCGCGGTATCCATGGCGCTCCTCGGAAGAGTAGTTGAACCTACAAATTATTCGAAATTATAAATTACTGCTACTTAGTAGAATACTGAGCGACCTACCATGGGTGATAATAACTCTCATGACAGCTGAAACGGTTCTACTAAATACTTGAGCAGCCAATGAAACTTTCATCTTTTTTATTTTGTCCTTATATATATGTACATCGCTTAATCTGTTACACATCTTAGTGTCATCGTCCCCAACATCCATCTCATATAATTTAACGATATCATTCCAAGTAGCCACCTGTCTTTTTCCATTATATAAATAGGTAGCATCGTGTTCTAAGAAATTATTTCTAATCCCTTTCAAAAGATGAAGGGGATAAAAAAGTGGCACGATTTCTTCATTTTGTATTTCAAATCCCATTCCCCTAAATTCAGTGTTTTCTTTCATGTATTTTTCGTGAGTCTCTCTAATAAGCTCGGTATAATCTTTACAGTTCGATTGAAATTGATCACAAACTGTTGCAACTATACGGAGACCAACGTTTTGGATTGCTATTATGACTTCTGTCAAATATTGCTTTAATTTTATAGACCCTACACCTCCTTTGGAAAAGTAATATGCTACTGGCTGCTTCCACTTCTAACAAACGCTCGTTGCCATAAAAACAAGTGCATGGTCACAGAAATCAGTTGTACTGTTACTTTGAAACCCAAATACATAGTCTTCACTACTACTATATGCTACTCCTGGTTCCAACATCATTTCATCAAATGCCAAAACACAATATTTACTTTTTTCATCAACAGATGCTGCAGTGGCTTCAATACAATTCATGACTCGTTGATTTATTCCCACACGATACCTGATTCGGCTTAAAAACCTAATCAGTTTTTCGGCTGGGCAGAGCAAATACCTTTTCTAAGAGTTTGTAGCCTTTTAAACTTCGTTTCATTAAAGTGGTAGCAAATATTTTTTCTGTATTTGTAAATCTACGGCGTTTAGGTTTTTTTGGCTGCTGTTTTATTTGACTACAGATAAAGTCAAATGTAGTTTTATTTAAAGTCGCTTTTAAATATTCCGAAGAAGTAATGAATGCTTTTTAAGGCATTTATATATATCTAGCGATGTTTCTTCAGCTTCCTCGTAAAAGTCTAATAATTTCCTGCATATACCTTTATTACAATTAAAATATTGAACAGAATATGGAAATGTTTTCAAATTGCCAACATTTGATGCATCTGAGGCTATTGGAAAATAAAAACAAGATTTTAAATCAGAGATCACTTTTTCTTGAAAATAGGGTCCTAAAACATTTCGAGTGATTGCCGATGCTTTTGTACGTCCACGTGTCATTTTTGCTGTTATTTGACTATCTGGAACTTGCTGATATTTTTTGCCAAGCAGTCCAAGCTATTGTAACTTAATCCATGTATCACGTTATGATAAACAAATGCTAATTCGCAAATTATTATAGATCTTTCTTCTGATGTGTTTTTTAATTAAAAATTATTCATGCTTTAAGTTTTTGTAGCCAAATCCATTTTTTATGCTTTATGCTATTGGCGTGAACCTGTAACAAGCATATAACAAAATTAAAAGGAACTAGAATGTATAAAAATAAATTACTGTCAGCGCGCGACGACCTTCATATTGAATGGCAATATCCGAGTTACATGCTTTACACATTGCAGTAAAGACATTATTTTTCTCTAACCAGTCCTTAAAGGCAGGATCGTTGGTCCATTTATCATTAAATCCAGTGAACCTTTTTTTACTTGTTGATGGAGTCGACAATGAATCCATGATAATCGCTATTAACTACTTATTGCACCTCACAGTTCGCACGTGTTTATTAGCGCAGTTTACAAGCGATGTTTATAAGTAGTAGTTAGAATATGAGAGTTCTCGCTCACCCCAGGCTCCCAAATTTCTAGCAGCCGTAGACGCGAGAAATTACCCCCTCCACACTTTAGTTCGAAACGTGGCCACCGACATTTTGTAGGGTGCGCTGGAGTCGCGAGCGCTCCATATGCACGGGTAGGCGAGACGTGACGTAAATAATTCTGGTTTAAAAATATATACAGGTAGGTGAAACGTGACGTAAGCAAGATGGACAAGAAACAACGCAGGGATAATATTTTACTCTTTATTACAAGTTTAAAACGCACAGATAACATTTTAGTCTTTATTACATGTTTAAAAATATGTATATATATATACAGGTAGGTGAAACGTGACGTAAGCAAGATGGACGTCTGTACAAGAAACGGATAACATTTTATTCCAAGTTTAAAAATTTACATAATGCGGTTATATTAGCGATAGAACATACTTTAAGAACATTTTTATGATACATACAGCATTTACAACTTGTTTTTATTAGATTTGGAGTATTTTCTACATGTTCTAAATTTACAATAGGATTATTAATGTACTGTTTCAGAATGTCAGCTTTTTGATGTCCCTTTACAAAAACTATACTTCTGGGATTTATGAACTCTTGCAGTATGTTGACTAACTCCCGTTGACTGACATGCCCATCGCTGTACCGTAAGGAATGATGATTATTTTCCAACCACTTAACCATTCGTTTTTCATTCCATTGAAGTTTATGATATGAACGGTTAGGCTTAAATACAAAGTGGTTCAGCTGTTTACCGTCACCGATCGCTAGTTCTTTCACAACAAAGCCATCATTTAGCATGAAACCTTGAATGTCAACTACTAAATCCATTTTTAGATGATTTTCTTCACAGTGCCCGACAGCGGTGTGTACTCAACAATGTTATCTTGTATAATGAGACAGTAAGCGGTGGTATCCTCAGTAAAACCACTAAGAGACTCCAGTTCGAGTTTAACATCAACAATAGATGATTTAACTGCTTCCTTCTGATTAGCGCAATCAATTACGTATAACGCGCATTCTTTAAATTTTTCATAACTCAACAGAGGCTGATTATTTCCGTTGTAGTAGCTGGACTGAAAGGATGCATACATGCGATACGCAGCAGCATATTTATTTTCATTAATCTGGAGATTCATGTTGTCGTACGGGAAGCTATCAGCATTGAGATGAAGTTTTAGATTGGTAAGCTATGCGTGATCAAATTTAGAAGCATCTGCCGTTAGAGAATCTTTTCGAGCTGTTTGAAATGTAACAATAACGTAACGTGGTTTTTTAGTTAGTGCTCGTTTTGATTGGCCAGACATCTGTTTTTGTTTTACGTAGAGATGGTAATTCAAACAGTTCCCATTTTCTGAAGGGCATATAAATTGATTTGTTACTATTTAACGTTTTTAAAAGTTTCAAACGAATTTCATCGTTCACATTGATGTGAGGAACATGCCATTCTATTTTGTCAATATCAAATGAAGCGACCTTTGTGCCACCTGTATTTGTATTGTGATAGCAATTCAAATCATTTCCACTTCGAAGCAAAATTAATTCTTGACTTGCATTTATAATTATTTTCTTATAGTCTTCCGCAAATCCTAGGAAGAACTTTAAGGGAATGTAGGCGTTGAATTTATTGTTCAGTGAAATTGTTGGCTGCGTTTTGCTGTTCGGACACCAACCGGCCATTTCGAGAAACTTTGTCTCATTATCACCGTATATGTAACCTTTGATACTGCTTGTAATTCCGGGCTTCGTGCATCTGTCTACCTCCACACCATTAATCTCATACCTAATTTGATCAAACAAGAAGGCGTAGGCGTTACTTGTTAATTCGCAAGTGCCGGTGCCAGCTGCGTCACGCTTAAATTTCCCCTCGATATAAATAAAACTTTCCGATGGTAGTGTATACACATCTTGATGTAGAATGGAAATGCGTATTTCATCACTCGTTTTAAAATTACTCACTCTAGGATAGTAGGTATGGAGTTGTTTCTTGGTTATTGCTTCGTTGAATTGAAGTCCTTGGAATATATCGAGCGTATCCATTATTTTTTACTTTAAATCCTAATGCTTCAAGAAACTTTCGATTTTCACGTGTTAACTGACTAACGTCGTCTCTACGACTGCTGGACAATGAGGATAACGAGGAGTTTTTATAGCGATTAAAATCCAATCCCATATTTTTTCAATTCTAGTCCAACAACAATATCCGCACCGCGAAAATCTACAGAATCACCGTCTTGATCCACTAATCGGAGAGAAATGTTATCGATGCGTGTAGTATTGATTGGAAGATAAATAATATTTTTAGGTTCAATATTGATACTAAATCCGGGTTCTACTGAAGGGGCAAATTCAAATAACGTATGTGATAAACGTCCGTCGTAATATGCCGCTGTGATGATACTACACTCCACGCGAATGGTGATCACTTTTATAATTCTGATTCGAAGATCTGACACATGCTGTACGTTTGGTTGAAGCACCTTTTTGCTAAATCCAAGCATGCTCCCAATAGAGTCGGATTTCGTAAAATCGATGGAAAACTTGCTAGTTATTTCACATTGTTGTGTACTATTGTTAGGTTTTAGAGAAATTACAGCATTCTTGTTGACGACATTTGGAGCTAAAGAATTTTGCAAAAATTCTTCAATATCAGTTACTTCGTAGGCCCCTGTAGGTATTGTTAGAACTTGCTTATCGTAATAAAATTTATTTTGACCATCATGAATGTTTGGTATTGTGCTGTAAGTATGCAAACCTATCAATCCAAGTGCATACTCATATCTAGGATCCAATTCAATCGGTGGATAGTAAGTAGAGCTGAACTCACTGCTCGTACTTTTCAATGTAAACCGTCTTATATATATGTACCTACTTCTAATATTTTTATAAATTACTCGAATGGTTTAATTGCTTTACGTTGCAGTGCTGTGTCCTCAGTGTGTCTTGTTTTGAACTTTTTGTATCATGGAACGTGTAGTAAGATTATAACTAAGATATTTCTAACAACTAAGCCATAAATAACCTCCTATGTTTTATTTTTATAAATGACTCCAGCTGCTTTACATAAGTATATGAAGCGCTCGAGAAACCAGCAACATCGTTTTAAATTGTAGGCATAAATTAACCAGTTTTGCGCGTTCGCAAGTCACCTGTAAGTGCAATTATCAATGCATGTGCGTGGACTTGTGTTGAACTTCTTGTATCATGGTAATGATATTACATACAGCCGTGGCCATATGTTATAGTCCAGGAAGGTAATTTTCAATTATAAGAAAAGTAAACGTAATAAAGTCAAATACAA